>JABMBR010008551.1:0-49494 GCA_018881525.1 Meteorus sp. PSUC_FEM 10030008 | reverse complement strand
TATATGTATATATTTCGTTCCTACATTCCCTTTCTAGAGTATTCTGGCTAGCCACAACTGTGATTATAATTCGTAGTCCTGTTAACGCGCAGTCTCTTTCGCCCTCTCCCTCCCGGTCCCATGATCGAATGTGTGTGTGGCATTGTGGTTATGTCCCGTGTCGTCCCGCATATCTGTGTAAATGGATATATGCGTGTATGACAAAGACATGTATATTGAATCCGCGACGAAAATGAGTGACAGAAGGAGAGAGTGAGAGAGAAGTTACTGAACACGTACGAAAGGGGCGTGGGGCGCATGCCACTGTAAAGGATTATGCACGCGGATTTAACTGATGAATCACATTGTCGTCTTGATTCGCGGTGGCGTTAATTTTCCGGGGCCTGGAGCACTATTGCCATCGTCACACACCACACTCTGAGGACACATAACACACCCTGATGATGACGAGAATCTTCCGCTTGTTGGATGCTCGATGTTCTCGCGTGCGCCTTGTGCAATGCTCGAGAGGACCCTGGTGAATTTAACGGATTAGAGTCACCGACAGTGTTGGGGATTTTAATGTGTGGTCTATTGAAAAAATAAATTATCTGGGGGGTGTATCTTGATGTATAGAAAATGTTGCAGTGGATGTGAATGCTTGAACGTGAATTTCCGTTTTATTATTTGGATTGGATTTTCAGGAAAATTTCTCTTAGACAGGGTTGACGATTTTTCAAGTTCATATTAATTTTTGAGGAAGTTTTTTTTTTCTAAATACAGAAAATTGTTGTCCGCGTGGAATGAGGCACTCTTTATTGTGTCCAAGGCTTGAATCAGTTTGCTGAAGTCGACAGGGGAAACCATCTACAGTGATTGGGTTTTCAGATGAATCATCTAGCTGGTCCATGTAATTGAAGAAAAAATCTTCCTACACCCGATTCATGAATATATATTATCACTTATACACATAAAAATATGCAATGTATGAAATATCACGAATAATTATTTTCCACACAATTTGTCTGTTGTAATCAATTTTTGTCAATAAATATCGACGTGGTAAACTTTTCTGAAGGAAATATAGGGGATTGAGGAGTTGATGGAAATGAAAGTGGGAGACAGGGAGAGCAAGAGAATGAGGAAAATTTTGACGAGGGTTGTGTGGCTGGAGAGTTAACCAGAAATTATCCGCTCTCCATATACACATACATATACACGCAGCAACAGACCGTGTACATACTGGCTTATTAATTTCACCAATAGCAAAGGGGGTGAACGCAGATGGTGCATCACGAGTCAATATACTTTGTTGCCACGAATCTACCCCTGATGTACGTGGATAATCGGGTGTTATAGATACCTATATACATAAATATCGAAAAACGTAAAGATAACAAAAGAGAAAATTCAGACGAGATACAAATTCAGAATATTGGACAAAATTAATTGAGTCAACATGATTTCTTATGCCTTTGTCAGTTTTCTTTTTCCATCAAATTGTCCTGAACTTGATGTTTGTGAGATGGTCAATTCGATGAGGAAGTGAATATTTGAATATTTTTTCTCTCAACAACCCATTGATGGTGTACCAGTGATATAAACACCATCAGGTCAACTTCGAGTGTGTGGATGCAGGGATCCCTTACTCAGTCTGAGTCAGGACTCGATCGTGGACCGCAGGCACACGAAGAGCAGAGTCAGAAGAGGAGATAAAGGCACACACATACTGTGTGGAGGGAATATAGAGGATCTCGCGACGAGAAAAGGCGCGGCGAGAGGTGGAGAAGGCTGCGAGTCCCCTCTCTTCTTTTCGCGTTGACTCGAACGCCCGCGATATCTCGACCAATCGAATCACGCCGCCGGCTCCGCCTTTTATCATTATTTTACTTGTTTTCCCTTTACTTCACCCTCATTGGATGACATTCTTCTGGAGGCCCCCTCATTGCAACCAAAAAAGAGAAAAAGAAAGAAGCAAATAGAGGAAAAAAAATCATCACTTTACCGCGTGGAATTCTTCGTGTTTCTTTTTTCTCCCCCTGCGACTCACCACTTCACTCTCCGTCCTTATCTTCACAATTCTCCTCTCTTTTCTCGCTATATATACACTCCACTCGCTGGTCCAAGTGCAACTCAGGCGACGTTCTGCACTTATCCCCATCACATTATTCGCAGGTTTCTTTTGAGAGACCATCTTCTTCCAGGATTTCTACCAACATTTTTTCTTTTTCCCACTCACAATTGTATATAAAATATTCGCACATATATCTATGGAGCAAGTGGAATGAGAGGGATGAGAGAAGTAAACGAAAATAAAATAACGTCAGATTGAATTTTAGCAAAATTACATAAATGAAAAATAAATGTAAATCTACATTTTCCCGATGTAAAAGGAAAAATTCGATGAAATCAAATATCGCATGATTGGAAAAGATAAAAAATATGGCAGATATATACAATACACATGTGTGTATATAAAAGCAATGTAGTGGGAGTGCGAGGACGAGTAAAAAGCGAGCTACCGACACGCCGATGGTTTGATCTCTCGCATTGCATCGCATTGTATGTATATCGGATGTGCCCGCAGAGTTTAAACGAATAGTAAGGAAAAAAAGCGAACAAGCGTAAGAACAATGTAAAAAGCGCCGCAGGCACGGGGCATATTGCCCTACCGCATATACATATGTGATATACATATATTTATACGCATACATAGACACTTATGTATATTCGTTTATACCAATGAAAGGAAAGCTGATGCAGATATAGGTACGAAACGAGAAAGGGTGTCGATGGGAATAAGTGTACGGTGAATGTGTATATGGTATAGAAACAGACAGAAAGGAGGAAAAGGTGCGGGTGCGCGAGCAAGTCCGGGTGTATCCTGGAGATCGCGGCACCGATGTCGGCACGCCGACACGCTTCTTCGCCACGTTCCAACGGGGTGTTCACGCCGTTTTGCGCGCGCGACGTTCATCCTATCTCCAACTGTTTCTTATGCTAATTCTCTATATGCGAAATGATAATCTTTTTTCACACGTTCGCTCACCTGTTTATAATGAATGGGTAAAATTTATGCATTGTCAATGCTGCGAAGTCTTCAATTCCGTTTATTACTTATCAACTGATGAAGCGGGATGAGTATCTCGATTATTCATCACTTCGACAAAATAATTTTTATTTAGTTAATTCTTTCATGTTATCTCAATTATTCATGACAGACTTTCGATTGCTGGAAAATTTCAGAGGGTCACATTCGGGATGATTCGAAGTTATTGTTGGGGGAAAATACGTCAAACGTTTTACTATTCGTGTTCATTTATTTCCTTCCAAAATCATCATATACGGCATCAGCATTCACGAAAGGCCGGAAACATTTTCAAATAGCGATTTTGTTCTAAAAGCAATATAGCCGTGTGGGCGGTGGCGTTGCAGTGAAACGCCATAGTGCAGAGTAGGCATCAGATGGAGAGAGAAAGTGGGACAGGGAGAGAGAGGAAGAGAGAGATATAGAGCGGATATAGAGAGACGCGCACCCTTTTCCCAAAATTTGCATGAGGTATTAAAGCACGGTGACTGGGTTTCACCCAACGGTTCCAGAGTCGATGTTTGCCAACAACGCGACTGTCGCTGTGATCAAAGGATCTCCTGTCTCGTTCCCTTTATTGTCGCTCATACTCCAACGTTTATCATCGTATAGATCCTCATGATATACAAATATATATGTTCATTGTAGGTGTGGAATGTTATCAAACTTTGACGTAGTTAAATACCTTTTAGTCCTGTACCACCAACTTCCTCTTTGTGTGCGCATATACTCAATGGAATCGTCTTATTCATTCGATGATATGAAACAATGTTGTTCTCGTCTCCTTGCCAGAGTGCATTGATTCTTATTCTACAGATTTCCCCCAACGATATCGTCTGAAGAAACACTAAAACCATTGGAGGGAAATGGTTTTGTGAATTCTCTTCTCACACCGCTGTTGTATACATTTAAATTTCATATCATGCGGTTGGAAATTGATTATGAGCACCAGGTGCTCCTTGAACATTGCGTTAGATTAACCAATGCATTTAGTGACAATTAATTCGGATATTCCGTTAGTTGAGAATCAGGAAATGATTCGGAATTGACAGTGCGACTAAATACAACTCTACGAAAAAGATGAAAAAAAAGGAAGAGAGGGAGGGCTAAATTATGATCGAAAGTAGATAAATCTCATGGTTCTACACTCACAATTAATCACAGAGGAAAATATATACGCGATAGTTGATGAGATGAACCATCAAATGAAACGATTATCAAATTCTCGGGGTGAGTATAAATCAAAGCGTTAATTAGAGCGGATGAATTAATGGTGCACGCGCGATGACGAGCGAGTCGTGTGAGCACGTGCCTCAAATATCCACCTTGTCTTGTGTTCATCCTCTCTCCCATTTTTTGCTTTTTCATTATATTAAGCAGTGAGATGAAGAGTCATAAGTAGAACAAACAAAAAAAAAAAATAAAAATTTAAACGGACATTTGGATGATGAGCATCGCAGTGGAATAGCCAAGTTGAATATATAGTTTTGCACCAGTCTGTCCATCTATTAACTGATGAATGGGTCCTAGGTCCCATCTTATATTTATGCTATCCATGACTTCGTCGGCATGCATCACTGCCAACCTCTCAACGTTTTTTTACGTGGTCGCATCCAATAAAACTACGAAGAATATGATTACGTGTGTTAACATTCCTGGAATAATGTGTGCGTCGGTGCGTTGGTTTAGCCATTCGTCTTGTCTCGGGGACATATAAGTCTATATATATCCATGACCATGGTAGAATTTGCGTTTATTTCGTACTTGTTATTGCATGTACACATAATAATGCGTCATCGACGAAAAAGCAATTGAAATTGGCATTGTGCCAATGAAATAAATACCAAAAATCATTGAGTATTCGTGAGCGAATTTTAATCCGCTTATTTTTCGTCGTGGGCGGCGAACAATGATCATGGCTCGACAATGAATGCAAAAAAAGTCTGTATTTATTTATACGCTTCGTGTTTTGTATGTTGGACGATGTATATAATGAAAGAGGAAAACTCGAGTTGTTTCTCTATCTCACTTTGTGTATACAGCATCGTCGCTGCAAGTCCCGTGGCGTTTTACAAATTATTCAATTAGCCCTCGCGAATTAAGATATACATATTCATCGTTCCCCTGATACGGAAAGCTAACTGACTATACATAGTGTATAGAGTATAGAAAACCTACCGTGTGAGCCACGTGCACACTCTTGTAGCCTGCGGGAGAAGGAGGAGGAGGAGGCAAGAAGTGAGAGAGATAGATAGGTAGTTGGTACAATACAACCGTGTGCCAACCGCATAAACAAGTCGGGCGGACACGCGTGTTAGACGCTCTAACGGGTGGTGTGTATGCGCGCGCGCACACGCGTGTTTATATTATATACATTTATACCTTCAACGAAAATGCATTCAACGAGATGCAAAATACTGGAATTCCATGCTCGGTCGGGGAAGTTCTTTATTCGTTATGCTTCGTTGAGTTGTTGAAACTTTTCGCTTTTTTTTTCTTTTTTTTTCAGTTAAATCCACCACATACATTTTCATTAACAAAAAAATTTCTCAATTATTCTCTCGTTATGAATAAATTATTCCATAATAATTTCATTGGATGTATACGCTGAAGAGAATGAGCCTGCAATGAATTTCGAGAAGTCTTGAACCACAAATGGAATATTTTCGAATAGAACAAATTTTTACCTTCCTCTGATATTTTATGGTACAACTTTATAATTGTTCGGAGGGGTATAATATGGAAAAATATTATTCCATAAATATTCGCTTAGGTAAATTAATTAACTGTGTGTGTAACATGAGTTGCAATTTATGTTTTGTATAATTGATGCTATTCACGTATATATGTATACATATGCATATATAACATTCGGCTGCTGTAAAGTATACAAGGAATGGATGAGTGAGAAGAAAAAAGGAGAGGGAATATGGAAAAAAAACGTGTAGGTATTTTAATGGAAGCATTTCGCACTGGCGTTTATATGCTTACGCGTCGTGGTCCTCCACACATTTATGTGTATACAGATATACACAGAGTCACAGACACACACGGGCCAAGAGCCAAAGGCGCTATATACGAGTTTTAAAACGAGCTGGAGAATTGCACATTTTAATCGTATCGTCTAATAGCGCGGCATTTATAAGCTTGGCTGTTTTCTCATGAATACTCATGTTTGCAGTAGTTTGTTACAACCACTCCTAAATTAATGTGCGATGAAATAACTACGAGCAGATATAGATATATATGAATGAATATATGAACTTTTATCTACATTTATATTTATATGCTTGAGCGATTTTATTTCTATTATGCATATGCATAGCTTATTGAAAGAATGTTATTTATTTATAGATATTGAAAACGACAAAATTGCTGTGACTTCTGACTAATTTTGTCGTCTAATGCAAAATTGAAATTGACTTTATAGAGCGATATATTTATGGGAGCACATGATGCGACTAACCACGAGAAAGTGGTGCACACACAGCCGGGTTATGTTCTAGTTTCCCCATAGCGCCATATCCATTTAATATAATAGAGCGAATGGTAAATGCGACGAGTGAAAGCGCAGGTTTTTTTACATAAAATAGGGAAAATATCAGGCGGGCGTTACGAGGTTATTATGCGAACGCGGGACACGCAGATATATATTACAGACTGCGGGTGGCGAGATATTGCCGAAAAAATAAAGGTCGCGCGCGAGTCTCGTCGCAAAACCGGCAGATGTCCAGGATGATGTTGCTGTGTATAATGTTGGTATATGCATTGTGTGCACAGCGAGAGACACAGCGATTGGAGAGAGAAAGTTTGAGATGAGAGTGAGAAGACTATGAAACGGATACGATGAGATAAAGCCGACGACGTTCAGAGGTCCCATTACGAACGCAACTTTATGAGGGACTGAAGAGACGCGCACGCGGCTCTAGTTCTTTGTCCCAATGCATCCCGCTGGCAGCAAGAGAGCAACCGCGCGCGCGTCTCACCGGTTAAAATTGCGAAATTATTCCGTGACAATAAATCGAAGACTTCTCCTCTCTCGCGCCTCACGATTATTTTTATTGGAATTGAGAATTTTTATACTGCAAAAGATGCGCGCAAACGTGAATACGACGCGCGGCGGTCATTCTCTACATCTCTCTGGAGACTTTACACACATCAGTCGCATTGCGAATACTCAAACGATTGTACAGATAATAAATACTTGGAATCGAAGAAATTTATTATAAATAATGCATTGAAAAATATAGTACGTTTGATAGAAGTTTTACTTGAGAGTGATGAGTCTGGGAGAAAATACTTTGAGAAGTTTACAAACGCACAGCCATGTGCAGGTGACGTTTAATTTTCATTAATGCAATTAGCTTGTTCTTTGCCGGCTAATTATTGTCTATCAAACGCGAAAATATTATTTATATTTTGTTTATTCCATACACGAAGCGTTACATGCCAGGACGTGTCTCTAATGAACGTTATTAATTACTTTCGTGATTTTTTTCCATAGATAAAATAAAAACAAACACGCGCACTTCAAGGCGATATAATAAAATGTGCTATAGAACATATATACAATGGTTATTATCCCACGTCGTTCGCGTCAACGCGTCTGTTCCAATGCTTATTATTTATAAATGTATATGAACTGCACGCACTATATACACATGGTATAAATATCTGATGTATGTTTCATATAGACGTGTACAATCCATACATAACAAAAAACGGAAGTGAACACCGCTATCCGATTATCCATTTATCAGTGAATATATCGTATGTGCAAATTATAAATGAAAAATTCACAAAAAATTCAGTCATGAGCATTTCAATGTTGAAGGATCTGGGAATTCGCACAAAATTTGATTTCGATTGCACAACCTCTATACGAAATTTTAATGAGTGATATTGAAAGTTCCCCGAGTGATTCAGTTGACTAAGAATGTCCCATGAAATAAATCTTGTTAATAGGGGGATCCCTATCTTCAGAGTTCAATTCATGTGAGAATGAAAGACGAAATATTTTCTCATGGAAAGTGTAAATTTTCAAGTGTATGGTGATTTGGTGATGATTTTATTGAAGAAAGAAGGGTACCGATCTCTATAACTTGTTCAATTTCTTACTCAATACCCCCCGAACACTTCATCATGCTCCTGTTGTTCCTATCACACATGAAAATTAATCAGTTGATTCATTTATCTCCATCAGCCATAAATACCAGAAAAAATCGTCCAATAAAAATGTCAAATGTTCATTTGTATATATAAAACGGTTAAATTCTAACGAGCGTAACGATTTACAACCGGAAGTTGTATTTTCGATTGGCAATAAAAAAAGTTACAAGGGAAGAAATTACGACGTTATTTCGATACAATCGCACCAGGTTGAAAGTGTCACAGGTATTTTTCACAGGGCCACGAGCGTACATCCGAAGTGGCAGGTGAGATTTCGGCGTGTGCATCGTATTTTTCGTTCCCTCTCTACTTCTACATCACACACAATAACCACTACATGAATACCATCAAAACAGTTTCAATAATAACCGTTCGTCATCGTTGTTATCGTCGTTTCACGGACTTGGTCACTTATACACCATCGTGTCACGGCCACTTTTGCGGTTTATTGTCTTGGCGCCTCCTCATATTTTTCTCCCTGTCTTTATTACTGTTGCACCCGTACATGTGTACATTTATGTAGGGATAGGTACGAACCCTTGACGGCTTCATATGTATATCCAACTGGGCAATTTGATAGATCGCTGATAGACCAACCAAGATAATATAACTACGGCAACTGTGCGAGCATGTCTTTTCTCCCCCATAGCAAATGGACAGGTGTATATACCTCCCATACATTTACACAAGTACATCAAACGATTCTATATATATTGCCGCCTGATGCAAAGACTCTGCGCGCAGCTGATACTGTTCATGCTCTTTTTTTCTCTGTGACTATATCTCATGTTCATTAAAAAAAGAGAAGCGAGGAAAAAAAGAACAGACCTAACGAATTGTTTCCTTAATACATATCTCACCTCAACTTGTTCATTTAATCTTTTTCTAATTTTACGACGGCAAAGCAGCGAGAAAGAATCAACATTTATATGCAAGCTTTTTATGGATTATTTATTATACTTTTATAATATAATTAGTTTGCATTTTATTACCAAGTAATTATGTAAGTGGATTTAATTATTCGTATAATGGTAATGGCTTAATTAATTGTTCGTTTCATCGCGATTTAAAATTCAATTGACACTCGCACATACGAATTGAAATGAAATAAAATGGATATAAAACCATTTGGAAGGAAAAATAGAGATGAGGATAAAAATAAATGTACAAAAGTTTTCCTGGAATGATGAATTTTTTTATTTTCCAAGATGGTTTCGAAGGGATGTTGACACATACAAGAAACGTAAATACATCTACAAACTTACATGTATAAATGTATATATACACGTGTGTAAGTGTAGGAATAGTGAAGGGGAGGAAAGAAGACACAAAGCAAGGAGGGCGAGGCCCTCACGGAGCGAATACGTGCGCCGGTAAGAAGGTAAAAACGCACGAACCTGAAGACGAACGTGACGCGACGGAACGTCCAAGCTCTCTCAACGACCCGTTCGTTCGCGGTGACACACACACAAACCTCTTTCTCTATATCTCTTGCTCTTTCTTTCGTCCTCTTTCTCTCTAGTTAAGTCTCCTGACGTTCGCCCACGACTCCTCCTCGAAAGCCGCGTAAAAAACAAAGCGACACGCGAAACTATGCATTGTCCTGGTCGAGGAGGAGTCCTGAATTACAATTACATCAGTGCGCTTGCGAAGTTGATGATATGTCGCGACTATAAGTACACGAATACACATAAATGCATCCAAATATTTCATTGACATTTCCATACATTTCACCACTATCAAAACTTCTTCAAATAATTTTTTTCTTTTGACACGAGGGGAAAAATAATTGGTGAGCGGATGGAAAATTGTTCAGAGCAAAATGTTGCGATGCCTACCTAGGGAAAAGAGGTATAGTTGTAAAATTTATACAGAGAAATACCGAGTTGGCTTGAAGCGTGGTGTTCAGTGCGTGCGACAACTCAAATTCCCACGAGAGTTCACATCAAGTGCAGAATGTACACGCGTACAAATCAGCAAATATAATTCTTCACTAACTAACATAAACATATTCATTATATTAATCTTATGAGGGTGAATGAATGCAAAGGGTACTTAATTGAAATAGACAAAAGAGTAAAAATTGTTGAATGTGAACATGAAAGGGGAAGTTTAATCGAATAATTGAGTCAAAATGATAATGAGGTTATGTTGTAAGAGTTAATGGAACGATCAGTGAATATGTTGGTTTAATGTCGTTGTTCTGTCGCTCAAGATTGTAGCTGTGACAATATATAGATATAAATGTGTTTGATTATACGTGCGTACGACGACAGGAGCAGGTGAAGAGGGAAAATCTCTCTGAAACGACAATGATACGATACGCGCGAGTATCAGCAGGAGCTAGCGAGCGACGGTTCAACATTCTCTCTCTTTCATGACAGACACGAACGACTTTGTTTCTTCTTCTTCTCTGTCGTTTGAGAGAGGGACTTTCTTATACAAACATATATATGTATACTTGCATGTGTCTTATCCCACGTGGATGTAAGTACGGATACGCACTGGCCGCGCGTCGCGGATGGTACCCTTGGCTACGTGATCAACGACTACGTGATCCACGTCCTTCGTTTCGCGCTGGACATTTACGACCTTGTGGTCTTTCAGTTGGAAACTAAATGTCGTACTTCACTCGGCTCAACAATTTTTTTTTCTTCTTCAAAAAAATTTATATATACTGTTGTTTAATTTTTCGACATCATTTATGTATTATAAACTTATACGCCCATGAATTGTTTTTTTGTCAGATGGAAAATAATGTTTGCGAGTCGTAACTGTATACCTTGCTATTCGAATATATTGCAGTCAATAAATTTATTTTGGAAGGTGAGATGACAGTTTGATTTCGATTTGTTCGCACATATATTTGTGTATGGACAAGAATAGTCTACACACACATATTTATTTATGTATGTATGAACGTGATTGTCATTGTCTCAAGTTGTAACCGACAATGAACGTGATTCGAATTATTTTTTACTTTTTTTTATCCAATCCAATCGCAAAGTCATGTGTAGTAGTTTATGGTATGTGTATGGGCTTCGTGTCAAATAATAAATTTTTTATGTATTACTCATATGGGGAGAGGAAAAAGGCAAAATTTTCGACATTGGATGAAATTGAGTTTCATTTGTATCTGTGTTTGTTAAATTTAATGAGCATTCTCAATCCTGGGAACTTGTATATACATTCAGAAATTCAAACAAACATTCTCTACTAATTTTATTGACTGGGTCTCTCATTAATTTGTGATTAATTAACGATGTATAAATGTTTTATGACAGACTCCTTTTCGTTTAATTCGGGCACATAGTCAGATGTGTATAAGTGAAGAAGCAAAAAAGTTACACTGAGCCTCGTGTCACGTCACCGATTCCCACGATATCCAGTGGGACACACAACGATGACACGAGGAACAAACGAGACAAACGAAAAAACGGGTTCAAAAAAAAAATTCGAGCGTTATATTTGACTGCCCCTTATGACCGACTCACGTATGTACATGAATGTATGATTTATTAAATCATAATTTCACAACAGTACCAAAAGTTGACAATTGTTTTCTCATATTGACACAAAAATCAAGAGAGACTTCCAGCAATAAAACAATCATTAGAGCATGTCAATTATTTATTGGACACAATTGGAAATACATCAATTGAGAAAACCATCCACTGAATTCGTGAATTTCATCACGCAAAGCATTGAAGGAACTGTGTCCATATGCTTCCATTTTTGTGTTCACCCCAACACGAATAGTTAGTGAAGAAAAAAAAAACGCGATGTGATTTAGTCAAGCAACAATTTTTCGCATCCAAACAATAAATCAACATATTGCGAGATAAAAATTCTGAACACGCTTGCGTGTTTGCGTCTAATTTCAATTTTTATCAGTGCAACATGTTAATTCGTGTCGCTGGCTGTTTGATCAATTGAAACGGACCAAAGATAAATTTGTTATTCGAGATGAAGTCGCGAATTAACTACACAACCGCCTACTGTTTCCCGGTAGTGTGAGCGAGACATATTCAAACCTAATGTACATGAATAATTTGTATATCATCAATACATGCGTATGTAATATGTATGTATAGCATATGAGAAACGTCTTGTATATACATAAACGAATATACTTTGGGGTCCGCCGACGTATAATTACATATGCCCGCGTGGTGTCGCTTGTACAATACGGGACTTTATGTGTACGAAATGATCCAGTCATCGTCGAGCCGTCATGTTTAATGTATTCGGAGCGATCCTGACGACGTGCGGCGGACAATGGGTGTATGGGCGCGTCGCGAAAATGGAAATTACCGTGTGCCCACCTACGGTTGTACCCTTGTTCCTCCTATTTTATTTTTATATTATTTTTCTTATTACTTTTATTCTGCCAATTCCTTTTTTCTATATTTCCATCCCTACGTATTTACCATGGAAAAAATTATAGAGACCATGCACTATTGCTGCGGAATATTTCTACACCATCAAATGACACATGTTGATGGTGACAGAAAAAACAATGAGAAGTAGCCTATCAACAATGTTTGTTATTTGTGCTCTCTACTTTAGCAAGTCTTTTTCGTTTTTTTTCCTGATTCCTTTGTGCACTTTTGGGGTCTCGTACGCTTCCGCTCGTTAGTCTGTGACTCGTGGAGCTTATGCTAATATTAAGCATGGCGCTTCCTCTTTTCTCCATCCGTATATAGTTGATTCCACCCTAAAGCTATTAGATGATCATCTTGGATTATCCGGCAATTCCCAGGTTTACTGGGCACAACGACTTTTCTAAGTTTTCTCCTGGCAAATGTCGTCGTCTACTTAAGCACAAGTCAATAAATTTCATTTGTCGCTTTATCCCTTTCTCTTTTTTTTTCTTTCACCCACTCATTTCTTATTTGTTAGTTTTGTTCCATGTTTGTTTGAAGCTATAACACTTTGCTTGAGAGAATTATATGATTTAGCGTGCTTGATAATTATTAACTTTGTACATTTTTCTTTCTCGTTGTTTCTGCTAAGTATATAGATATGTATCCTAATACATATCGGGCTCATATACAAATTCTTGAACAACTTCGACGAATAAGTATAACGGCTGTATGTATATACAGAGGCGTTATTTTATTATGTTCATATTTTTATGATCGCTCGACCAGTGACCGGTTTCATGTGGGCGCCGCAGTACGTGACGCAGTGTAGATATATATGTGTAAACAGGTTAAAATGTATGAAAGTACAAAGAGAAAAAAAATTGCTGCGATCTAACAATTCTCTGTAGAAATTTTCACGCCTTTTTGCCTTCCTCTTTTTATCGTTTTTCCATCAACACAAACGAATATATAATCATTACTGCATGAACAATCCTCTGGATCACGCTATTTATTCATTAAATTTTTTATTTCATTTTGACCGCCTCTCATTCGTGTCAATACCTATGTACTTGAGAGATAATTTCGTTTGTCGGTTTATGATTCTTCTTTTTTATGAATTTCATTATCGCATTTTTGAAATTCAAATTTTGAAACTGTTTAATTGATAGTCAAGCTCATGACTTCAGTGCCACGCGTAATTAACCATATTGCTGTACTTCATAATACTCGGTGAGATAAAAGAAGAGAAAAAGAACACTGAACTTAGAGACACATGACGAGAGATAAGAACAAGATCGTATGGGATTTTTATAAACGTCCTGTCTTGCTTTTGTACTGATTTTATCTTAGCATTACATATACATACACGGCCTTTCTGACCCTTTTTCTTCTTCTTTACTTCATTCATACTTCCGGTTCGCGATGGACACCACCTTTCACGTATTATTCTTTCAACATCTCTTCCTTGACCATATCCGGTTGGAATTTTCGATGTCAAGGTGCAGCGTTTCGTTGTCTATAAAATAACCAAATGTCGGTTTTGCCTTTTCTTCATTCCGTTTCATTTCTGAACAGGTTTCAACAGTCGTTCATTCGATTTCCATATTGGAATTACAAAAAAAGGAAAACTTTTTCGATCGTCATCAACGATGTAAGTCGCTGTCGGTTCAACAATAAGCTTCATAAAAATTTCATTCGTTACGAACGGATATCAGTACGAATCCACTGCTGATAAGAATTGAATCGAATGTTAAAATACTTGTTCCACAATGGAAAATACCTGACACGCACAACCAACTAATCCCAGATTATTTTTTGTCTTACACCCATCTACACGTAGGTCTATATCTGTTTACCCTTGGTGCCTTCTCTTCCTTTCTTACATTTATTCTTTCCTTCTCCCAAGAGTTTCAATCCCCACGGAGCAAGTTTTGCCGCTTGATTTATACTTCCGACAGGCGTAACGAGGCACGAGGTTCGGCTTCAGGACATCACGAATTTTTCACGTGACTCGCTACATTGCCCTTTTGCTCGTCAACAATTGTTCGCGCGAGAGTTCCGATGAATCACGATACTCACGAGTTATCGTTGGAGTGATCATATCTCTACAAAAATCTACAGATAGAATGAAAAAAAAAATAAAACAACATAATTCATAATAGTTCCAATTATACCACAATGCTATAACAGTAACTCGAGTTCTCATAATATTTACGGATCATCATCAACCTTTTTCTGATTCATGCGCGTAAAAGCTGCGCTTGGATATCTGCATGCACACTTTGAACTTGCGGATATACGATTTAGATCTTGCGTTGATGTAGTTGGTCAATCCGGTGCGTGATAGAAAAGAAGGGTTGCGAGAAGAAACACGCGGGCAAGAAAGCAAAATGGAATTGAAGAGAACGCACTAGACATTGAGAGTGTGCGACCGAAGCAGCCTCGTGATTTATTCGCTGAGGTTTTCAACGCGGCAACTCGGCTATGTTTTATATATATATGTATACTTTCCGTGCTTGCCATTGAAGATGTCCGGCCAGATAGAGAGTCCAAGAGCAGGAAGCACGGCAGACTCGCTGACTCTCAATGAAAGCGAGTAAAATGAGCGCGCGGCTAAGCTTCAAGCCGCTTTATTTTCATATATGTACATACATATTTCATTTTATTTGTTTTATTGCCCAACCTTACTGGATCCACACTTCAGTAATAATCTTGTCTTTCTGAATAACTCATTTTATATGCATGAACTGATTGCGCAGAGGCTGGAGATATGACCGCGAGTAATTTCCAGTCTTCAATAGAGAAAGAAAAATTTTTTTTAATTTCTTCTCACTCGGGTCGAATTTTTTCCTTCTACATTTTCGCAATTACTTCCATTGGTTGTCATAGAAGTTAGAGGGTTAATTTTTCACGTATTGGAACATATGAAATTTTGGGAGAGAAGGGTTTCAGTCGACTGAAATGAAAGAGAAAACAATAAATATATATACATTTATGTTAGGTTGGGTGGACGATCGTATACGAAGAGAGACGCAGTAGTTTTTTGCTTACGATCGCGCGCGCGTTTTTTTTATTTTGGCCAGACAGGAATTCGGCTAAATGCATTGATTAAACTGCTGACATCGTTCGAGTGGCCGGTGGGCCAGCGCGTCTCCGGCGACGAGTCCGCGACATTTTTTGCCGTACGACATTCGCTCACTCTCGTCCTGCTCTCATCGTCGTCGCGTCTTTTCAACGCTCAACATATCCGCTGTCCGTCTGTATATATATATATATGCTTTGCCATTCGCAGTTTCTCTTTGCTCTACTGCTGATGTGTGCCCTTGCTACTCTCTTGTCCACATATATATCTACACTCTTGTTGCTGTTGCTCGCTCGATTCACCGACGACCACCAATGCGATGTGAATTCTCCTGCGCAGTTGTAACTAGCGCGGTTAACAACGATCCCAACTCTTCGCCGATGAGAGTATTATATACGCGCGCGCGACTGCGCGCGTAAAGCAGAAGCGAAACGACAAACGTTCGTCTCCGCCCGCATTTTAAAACTCTTCCGATCGAGGTACCTGTCTCCATGGGCAGACTAATGGGCCACATGAGCACTCGATTCGAATTCGGAGATGCCGACGATCAACGCTCGCGCGTCTAATGTAAACGACTTTATCAAAGCCGCGGCGAATTAACGAATACGTCGTCGTAATCACATCAGTATATTAAATAAAAGAAAACAATGCACATTTGACATTTCTCAAAATTATATGAATGAAAGAAAAGTATTGCTCAACCTTCTTCTCTCATCATGCAGATATTCTTTTTTCAATCGCAGTTTCATAAATATGAAAACGTTCCCGAAGTGAACCTCATTATCATAATGCAGTTTCAAAAATATATTGAAGTATATACGAGTTGTTTGAGCTGTGCTCGTTCGAAAGCAAGGCACGAGGTAAGTTTGGCATGCATCGCTCACTCCTCGAAGCAGCCAAGAGCCATCTATGGAATTATCCTGATGATTAATGGGCAGGTCCCGCAGTGGGTGTGTGTGCCGCGCACTCATACAATAACACAGAGGGAGAGAGAGAGTTTCTCCCGCTCTCGCAAACAGTGAGGCCCGCACCAGCCGCCTCCGCTAACAGCGACGGCCCACCTCGGGGACCGTCGTCTCGTCGTAAACGCACACACAATATCAGACTATATATCTTTACACATGTATAAATATATGTACGTATATAGAAAAGAGAGGGAGAGACAAGAATTGTTCGGTAGACGCGTAAAAAAGCTCGCGATGGTGAACTCGTCTTATAGCGTTCCTTCTCGTCTCGTGGCTGTCGATCCGTCTGTCTCCACTGTCCATCTTCTCTCAAAAAGAACCCGAAGCTTCACTCTCTTTTAGCCTTTCGTGCATCTTTTATTGTGACTTCCATCCATAGAGACTCTATGTCCCTACCGTGTTTTCTATATGTACTTATATTTCTCCATAAATATAAAATAAATATACTGAATATTTATTTATGTTGTCGATGAACGCGACATTCATATAGTACGTATAAATAGCAAGAATTTATTGGATATTGTCGCATCAAAAACACATTTTTATCATTTCTTCCAGATCGTTTTTATTATTATTATATTGTCGATGTATATTTGGATGGGGAATTTATCAACAATATTCCGTATGTTGCGCGTTATTTGGCTATAAAAATTTCTCCATGTTAAAATACGATGTTTATCCTCTCATTTCATTTATTCTTTATATCCTTTCATTTTGTTTATTTTGAGGTTGAGATCTATGGCACCATTTTTTAGCGATTTCATCGGCTAAAGTCCAAGCAAAATAACGGAATTCTAGCACGATAGAATGATACGAAAACACGTCGTGTATTGTGTAGCCATAGATAATACAAATAAAGAGTGGAAAAAATTGTTGGAGAAAAAAAAATAGAGTGGAAAGGTGAAAGAGAGACGGGGAGAGCGAATCCACATCGCATGTCGACAAACAGTAAGACCTACCAAACTACCCCGATGGGCCATCTTCGTTGGTGAATAGCAGTGATTCGCTTGGGAAATGTGCAATATATTCCGTGATCAGGGATTATTACGGTATGATTGCTGGGTTGATCTAGGCTATGGTATATAGTCTGTCTAGCCTGTGGCCCGGGCCTCGTAAATACCCGCGCCACAACTCGTCGCCCGTGCCTCCAGTCTTCTCGATGATCCACAATATTTGTGAGAGCGAGACCGAGTACATTGTAATAGACAAGTAGATGTATGAATATATGTATTGTAGCGCGCGCGCGTTAGAATCTTGTCATGCAATTCGTGACGCGAGCTGAAATATCATGCGGCGTGGGAAAAGCAATGTTTCTTCGCGGAGTAATGAACGAGACAACGACGATCAAGAAGAATAAAACGACCTCACCACGTGAAGCAATGCCACAACGCTGTGTCAGTTATGTTTTTTATCTTCGCTTCAACTTTTCGTGCATTTTATTTCAGGCATCGAGACCAGTACTTGCACGAAATCATTTCTATGAAGACATTTAATTTTTATTAAACCACAATTTTTTTTTCAACATCACCACATTGAAACATTGGAAAAAAAAGAAATAAGTTCATTCTGGATTTAACCATTAACTTCGACTCATCATTTGAATCAAAAGCATAAATAATTCATGCTCAAATGAGATTGATAATGAATGAAAAAATTTTTGTTATAACCAACAGCGAAAAGTAAGAGTGTTGCGCTAACACATTGGACGGAATGGTTTTATAATGGACACGCGAGCGATTATAGAGCTCGCATGCAGATTTGCACTTGGATTCACGTGCGGAATTACGGGCATGTAGTTATATTATTAAAGTAAAAGAGGAGAAATAATTCTACATACCTATACCCACATACGTTGCATATCAGAATCATATTTATGCTTATTCATATCGTTACGTAGCAATGACAAAGTGAAAGAGAGGAGCAAAGATTTATATTATAATAAAAGGTACAACAAGAGATAGGAAGAAATAGACACACCGGTCCCGCATTTCGAAACGCAACATCAGCTGCAGTCAACGTATCATTTGCGAAGAACGTATCAACTTACACATACAAACATTGCTCACACATATTTACACGGGGGAATGTTTTATTATTCCACAGATGGGTTGTTCCATGCGCGACTATATACGCGTTGAATTAACTCACGCGCGTTACCGCCGGCCTCATACGCTTCGCTCTTTTCCAACTTGACCTATACAATCGATATATATATATGTTTCTATTATGTATATATATAATGTCTATACATATTTACCTGGAAGTCCATTGTTTCAAAAAGAGGATGCCATTTGCGTTCGTAAATTTCAAGCCAATGAGCTGGCAAACAATCGTGCAGAATAAAATCAATCGTTTGCTTTAATCAATTGCATTCGATTAGCATTTTTAAACGCGATGCATCATTGCATTGTGCAAAAAAAAATGGAAAAATATTCATGTATATTGAAGATCATTGACATGTGGGACGAGCGATTGTTATAGGTGTATATGTATGCGTGTTCCGGTGCCCTCCAGGCATGAGAACCCCAAATAGTTTCAAATTGAATCATCACTCAACCCAATGTCGTGCACCGACGCGCGCGCTAACCTTCGAATGAAATTGTCCGTCTAATTTTGTCTCGACGTGTGAGCTTTAAAATGATGGAAGGTCTCACAGGGGATACCAGGACGCAACGCTTGGACATGTCAAGACGAGTTCGTTTATTCGTTTCATTCGGTGTAATTTTACTGTGGCAACTTTAATGAAGGGCTTTCGATACACTCCCCGACGGCTACGTCTGGCTAAATTGCAAGTAGATACAGCTTTCACAAGGTCTACCAACCCCTTAAATTTTACTGCCCTTACATCCTTTGAAATATCTCATTGTTATCAGCAGCTTCGATCTATTGTCACAGTTCAATTTTCGATAAATTGGAAAAAAAATTCCCCTCTGCCAAATAGAATAAAGTTGAGAACGAAAAAATATGGAAACGTTTTCGGCTTTATCGCTGAATTCATTTCTGCCATTGGAATAAAAATCTGTTCCTCATTTGAGTAATTTCATTCGTCATGCAATTATTCGTGTGGCGATTATCTCTCACAATCATTGTCATTATCATCAGTTTTGTTGGTTTATTGTTCGCTTTCTCATTCCTGTAAAATATGAGAATCGCGCGAGTATTGAAGAGTGCAACTATTCATTGCATCGGCGAGTGAGTGCGTTAATTACGTGATGCAGACTATCTCATTATGAATGCAGTGGCAAATGACTTCCGCAACGACTGCAAGTGCGAGTGTGTTGCACTGAGTTGTACTTAGCATTTACGACTGCTTATCAGCGAGAAAGAGAAATGAAGGAAGAAAAGAAAATTGAAGAAACCTCTTGCGATCGTTATTTTTAGACAGAACGTTTCTTCTTTCGAATTGATTTTGAAGTAGGTGTACGTAATTGGGTTCGTTTTCTCCCTCACTCGATCGCTGCGATCGTATTAAAATATTTCAGAGTGAATAACGCTACGACGAATTGAGTTTATAAAGCATTTCGGCGTTTAGGCGTTTAGGCGTGGGCATTTCAATGAAATACTCCCATGAGTTTAGACCCTATAATGTCTGGTGCATGATTAAAACTAGGCACCTCGCCCTAAACGATAGTGAATCTTACGTTCACGACGGGAGGCGGATGATTACTGAGGGGGGTGCATATCCTTTCCAATAGAAATATACTACTGAACTTGTGTACATGCCGAAGAGACTCACCCCAAATGCACATAAATTAATTTATTGAGATGTCAATAACTAAAAAATCTTTGGTGACAAATTTATAATTTTAAATTGTCATGTGCACCCATATGCCAATTATGATGCGATATATTCATGCAGACGTAAATATGACACCAAAACAGCCATATAATGTCAGAGAAATGATGGCCATGTGTCACTGCAATCGTGAATGTCACATTACTGTCGTCAGTTCTGTCAAAGTTTTTCAAGTTTTTTTTATCCTTATCGTGTGGTCCCCGGAAAATTTTTCTATTATCGAATTGATTGATAGTTGTGTTTTATCAATATTACACACAAATCCACCATTACATTGCGCAACGCATAATCCTCAAGTACACCAACGTCCAAAAGTACGTGGAAAAAAATTGACTATCCTTCTCTGCTCATTATTGCTGCTCTACGAAAATACTTTGAATTGAATTCACCAATTAATTTCCACATTACTCCCGGAAATTAAATAATTGGGATTGGAAATGTACAGCTCGAAAATGAAATCACAGCTGAGGAATGAATGAATTTCACATGAGCAACTTCATTTAAAAATTGAAAAGTTGAAATATTTTTGGACTTCACTGTATCAGTTACGTATTTTCTGCTTCGAAAGAGGAAGATAAGTTGAAGTAAAATATATTACGCGACACTGCGATTGCATTATGGCTCACATTGATTCATCGAGGACAACTAGGTATACAGACATAAGTTCTATCACTGTTCGATAAGGACAGTCATTCACATATCTCGATACTTATTTTTATATATGACGCGTATTTCATAAACTTGATAACGCATGAGGCCACCTATTGGCAGTTCGTAATCGCAAAGACATACATTTCAAATTCCCCACTAATAATTATTCTTTTTGAGATTTTGAGTATCAGCATATTACAAAGAAAGACTTGACATTCTCCATTCTACATGTTCATTCATTTGTGAATTCTCAACTAGAACTATTACTATTTCTAAACTTGAGTCATCATATTTATATAGACACGGTGGATGGGACGAAATCACCAAGTCATACTGGTATAATATAACGTGTCATGGTGATTATCGGTATATCGTTATAGAACGATTATTATTCATGCCCAGTTCGCCACCTTAATTAAATAATGATTTATGTAATTTATTCGGCGTCTATAGGTATACATAATGTTTTCGCACACGCGCTTAGTCTTTTCATCCAAGTCAACCGAGACATTTGACGAGAGTTCTGAGTGTGTAGCAAATACCGACTGCATAAATATCTATAACGTCGACGATTCATCGTCAAACTTTTTCCCTTAACATTTTCATATGCTCAAATGCCAGTAAATTCCAATAATGATATATGTTTCCTCCGAGATAATTAATCGAAATGAATTCGAGGCTGAGTGTAGGGATATTTTTTTTCCAAGACGTATATTACGGTTATGACGTACATTCGCATATCGGAGATTGTGGTGCTGCGTTAAAAGAGAATTTCCGACCTGAATATGTCCACCACCTACGTTACGTATCCGTCGCATGTTTTATATACTGCGAACCATCGCGATTTTTTTGCGACGGCTGTGCCGCGGCTTTAACGGCACTTTTTTTTTTATCGAAACACGCACACACTTGTTTCCACTATCGCCTATGGTTATTTTTCCCCTGAGCGCGACCTACATGCACAGTAATTTTTTCTTCAGGGCATAAACACATACGGCGCTTCACGTGCATAAAAAAATATCCATATATGTAAGACCCCTTTACAACCCTTATTGTATCTCAAACTCATTCTCTGGTATATTATATCGTACGTACATACGATTCAAATGAGTCGCGTGCGGTTGGTGGTGGGCGACGACTATGAATATAGTTCTCGATCTTACAGCCCGATCAGTATGATCGTTCGCTCGCTCTTTATAATTTAACTTTCATTTATTTTTTTTATTACATCTCCATGAAAAACCTTTGTTCAAACCTGTCTACAACTAATTTTCCTTCTTTCTCCCACACTAAATCCAAATGAAGAATGTTTTTATATAACGCAACAATTTCATACTTCAAACTCCCTTTCAACAGCACAGTCACGTTATTCTATTTATCATTCATTCAAATGTCTTGCTGTAACATTCATTCATACAATGAATGTCGGTGTATATTCGAAATAAATTAGAGAAAAGATTAAAGAAAATGAGAGAAGAAATATGTTGGCTAAGCAAAAACAATTAAAGAGAAAAAAGGAGACATGGTTGGAGACTGAACGCATCCTCGTTAACCGCCATTCCGTGGGCGGCAATGACACGTAATAATAACGGAGGCAACGCATCGCGTGCGACAGCGAATCGTAGGGAATCGTGGGCCGTCTCCTTGACAAGCGGGTGTTTAATTGGCGTTGAAACCAACGGTGTGACGGGAACACACCATACCATGCTGGCGTCGCCCGAATGCCTGAGTCCCTGAACATACACACAACATGTATATATGTATTTACTCTATGCCCATGCAACTATGGGGAGATTCGCCATTGCTATATAGTTGTGTTACCACGGGGAACAACCTCATAATTACTACCGACACGCAAGTTCACATACTGCGTATACACCAATGTATGTTCGGCCAAATACAATCCACCATTTACGTATCATGCGTGTACGCAGTTTTGATTGCTGCAGTCGTTCAAATTTGAATACCATACGTTTAATAATGGTATTTCATCATGCAAGAGACATTGTTTTCAGTTGGTATTATCAACTTTTTAATTAATCTCATTAATTTTCTATTCATGAATTATTATGCCAACTATATAATGTTACTAAACGTTTGTATTTGTAACCACCTGGCGTCTGTATAAATACGGGTATCATTATATATTCTCGATAGTGTCGACACTAGTTGATCATTATATTTATAATCTCATCAATTGGTGCATCATTAAAAGAGGTGATGAATATTTGTTAATCTTCACCTTAGGTGGCATTAATGTTTTGAGGTAATATGCGGGTTAAAAACCATTTCATATTGTGCGATTATATAATATCATTACGATATTCATATGTAATGTGTCATGTAATATAAATCCATTTCCGCATCAAATTCGAGGCCGAGGAGATTGAATGAATAACTGGATGGATATGTGAAAAAAGAAATGGTCACATATTATCGCTAATTTTTTATGATTTCTCAATAAACATGGAGGATATTAAAATAGTCCGTTGCGTTTTGCCAGAGGTTGAAAGTCCTGTGATACCCGCACATACCCAATTATACACGGTTATGGATTACCATAAATCTTATTGGCGGCCACGAATACCTATGGGGTTTTCGTGCAATGTGGAACCATTTAATGTTGGTAGTACGATGGGACAGGGTGAGAACGGAAGGCAAAGAATGAAGGGAATTGGCGATAAGAGATAGACACGAATTTGAACATTGCAACAGAAGAAGTTGAATAATCTGTAGATCTTCTTTGAAATCTGTCTTGTGATCTTGATGTTATCAGGTCAGAATCAATCTAGACTCGAAGGATCATTGGTACACCTGTTTACAGTAGCCTGCATGTCGTATTCAGTCTCAGGCGTATTGATTAAACTTCTATATTTGTCTGAAAACATCTGCAGTCATTAATAAATAGAGCTCATTGGAACTTTATCAATCTACGGCATGCAGGATTGCAATGTCTCGTGGGAATATGTCGCCAACAGCTTGAGCTAAGACGCTTGGAGGATGTTGGGATGAGCATAACCACGTGCACACGCAATGCTGATGAAAAAATGAGATCTGTTTATATATTTATGGTTATAGAGATGCGGGTTGAAATCTCTCAACCGCTCCTTGCGTGAAGTAGTGTTAAGTGATGTAGAATTGTGCACAGCAGCGATATGCTATTAATGTCATTTATGAGTGTTTCCACACACGAACCCGCACTTTATCATACAGACAATCACTTTAATCACTTTATGTTTACAATTTTTAATGTTTGTTGAGTCTTGATTTTATTTTTGAGCAGATGGTGAATTGTTGACAAATGATATAATTGAATGATATCCCATCATTTAATTTGAAACAACCATTGCTGAATATTCCATTCACATTTCAAACATTTCAAACAAAGATAAATCTTTTCAGAAAAATCAGAACCCCAAGTGATTTTTTCCAAATATGAAAGCACCCACTTGTCATGTCATATTATTTTTCATGACGTGTCAAAAATTTTTATCTCTAATTAAAATTGTTCGTTCAGATTCAAATAATTTTTTATCCTTATTTGAATTGTTTCTACAGCCAAATAGGGTTGGTATAAAAATGTTCATATAGATACACAGAAAATATATTGACGACGACGAATACATTGTGTATATACAATGTCCGAGAGATTTATCGGCACAGCTGAAAAAAAAGAGCGCATTGGATGCATGCACGAGTTCAACGATATTGTGTAGACGAAAGAGAAGAGAGAAAAGTGGTGGCCCGATTTGGTTAGCGCGCAAACACTTGGAATTCGCAAAGAAAGATACGCTTTGTGAAATTAATGTCCAACGCCTCTCGTGTGCCCTTTACACATTTTATTTTATTCTTACACTACAGCATTATATATCCTTTTGAATGTGCACCCTGTGCGCGTATTTACTGACAACTATGTGTAGCACACGTATAATAAGTGTTTTCTCTCGCGCACGTTCTCGTAGAAATGTACCGCTACGATGAAGACAGTGGGCGGTGAAGAAACGAAACTGCATGAGAAAATTGTTAGTAACATATATAAAGTGTATGCACGTTCTATTCGTTCACAAACACAGATTAATTTCAGCCGCGTTATACATGTGTATATAATGAGAAGGATAGTGAAATGAATAAAAATCTATGAGTATTGCGCGGGAAAATTGGAATAAGAATCGAAGATTGTGCTATGATAAACACGCAATGTTCCCATGTCGACTTTTATGCATTGTATAAATTTATTTCATTCCTATAACTACACACAGATAAAAAACTATTTAACAAAGTTTTCCTTCCTCATTTCAAATTCAGCTGGTGTTAAATATAAAATATGCCCAGTCATCACTTGATGTGAACTGATATGCCCGAGAAAAAAAGGGAAATAAAAAAGGGTAAACTGAGAAAAAAAATACTTATATACATTTAATTACAGTAATTTTTTTTTTCCTCATTGAATAAACTCACAATACAGTCAACTACCACTGTTTATATATGTATACACATGTTGCTAGCAGAAAATATAAACTAGAATAAAGCTGGAAAAGAAAAAAAAGTAACTCACAGCGTGGAAGTCTTAAAGGACACGGTAATTCGTTAGAGAGTATAGAGAGGGGCACTTGCAATAGTCGTCTCACAATCGCGCAGGTTTATCCGTTAAGATCTTGCTGTAGGTCTTCACAAGCCTATTAATTATCTCCACTCAACTAACAGGGGCTGCTTTTTTCATATAAATTCATTATATAAATATATGTAGACAGACATTGAGTAGCAGAAGCGGTTGCACACCATCCCCAAAGCAGCGACGACAACGTATACGATATTGAAGGCACTTAGGGTATAAGAGAGTGTATAACGCAATCTACCCCAGTTTTCGTTTCCTCTTTCTCTTTCTCTGTCGCCAATGCAAAGGAACAACAGACGCGCGAGTATATGTGGCCACTGTGTTTCGCATTGGTACGCCAGTGGAAAAACGAACGACCGCGCGCGAGGTGGTTGAATAACGGCCCTATCTATATATGTATATAGTAAGCATTGAGACGAGAGAGAGAATGGGGAATATTTAAAAAGTAATATCAATTACATTTGCATATTCACCACCCATCCTGTGCCGCGGCGCTCGGTCACGACCGGCCTCTATATACACAGTATATATATGTATATATTGTGCACACCGACTGTGTGCCTCCGCAGGGGATGGTAAAGGGAGTGCGGGTGCAGTTGGACGCGGGGTTTCGTGTTGGCTTCAACTAACACCCTTCCGTTGCGTTCAGGGGAGACGATGAAATTGCCGATTTTCAAAGCTTGTGCGCCACAATCTTCTTTTTTTTTCTTTTTCATTTCATTAATGTCACCACTTTTATATCCATTCTGAACTTTTTGTTCATTATTCTTCTCTTTCTTTCATTTCTGACCAGTCATTTATATTTGTTTTTAGTTAGGTCGATATTGCTTGAATATTTTCTTCTACCTTGGGGTGAAACGTATTTTTTTCATTGAGCTCTTTCTATTAAATTAAAAATTAGCTCATGAGAGGATGATTCGTACTGTGATTAATCGTTGTCTCAATGTGGGATATGTAACGCAATCGCGATTATGAAGTTGTTCGATTTTCTTTCATTGTAAGAGAAACCAAATACTTGAACAGAAAATCGAGGTAAAATTTCTGTTGCTCTGTTATGGTTTGTACGTAACCTATGAGTGGAATAGAACGCACAAGTTCGGACTGCGAGGCGCCGCAGTGCGATAATGCGATAACACTCTGTTCCCGCTGGTTGCCTTCACATATGTATCACATATATATGTATGGACGTGAGTTCGTTCCTCCGAGTCCGTGCGTCTTTGCGTCGTCCGACCTCCAAAGGGAATCCGCCATTGTACCTGGTCTCGATTGTTACTTCAAGCGAGGGCGTTAACATAACAATGCGCGAGTAGAATACATGGTAAAGTCGCGAATATATATATATAGATATGTATACGTATGCCAGCATATGCATACAACGTTTTTGGTCTGTAGCAAAATACGCAAACGATTCGTCGCTCGAATGCTGCTCGTCGTGACACTGTGAACTCTCACGAGTCATATACATTCTTCTATACTATGTGTTGCAGTAATGCGACTGATGCGACATAGCCCACGCGTCAGTAGAGAATTAGACCCATTTGAATTTTCTCTCCAATGTACTTTTGCGTAAGATGATGTGAGTGCACTGTCTGTAATCCGCTTTCGGGACTTGAAATTTATCATGCATATGTACATTTGTGTGATTTGGAACACATGAGCGAGAGAAGAATCGATAATGAAATTGTAATTGTTGGAAGTTTGAATGCTTGGCGGGTTGAATATCTCTGAGGGATTTTCAGGAATTTTTGCACAACATGAAGAGGATGACGTGAAACTGAATTGGAAAATCAGTTCATCTTGGTTGAATATGAATTATTGTTGTATTGCATAATGATACCGAGAGAATGATGTGATGATATCTACATAATAAAATATATACTTGAAATATATAACACCAGTCGTAAAGCACCGTTGAAGGCATAGTCACATCAGAGCTTTATATTATACTCTCGCAACAGCGGTGGACGTGGAATAAATTTATTAACAATATTTTTCATCGTGGCGTATACAGTCGCTTATCGTTTCTCTATAAACTGTATGCTGATGTGATCGCCTCTTGCGTGTTAGTTTGGCGCAGAGTTGACGATATACAAAATTCATACACATCATATATATTTATGCAGACATATATTTTTAATATAATAAAATATAAAAATAGCAAAATCCATTATTAATATTATTATATAGGTTATGCGTCAGTAACTAGAAAAGTTCACAGTTGAGTTATTTGTGTCGTCAAGGATAGAAATAGTTGCGGAATATGAGAATAGCCAGGGTATTCAGCGTGGCTAATTGCTCGAATCATTAAGAAAAAAAAATTCAACTGTGTATATATGAAGCCCTTGTGTGCGAGTGGGAAGCGATGTGATAACAATCAGCTCGCTCTGCCACGTCTATGTATCGTAATGAAAATAATCACGTTAGCGTGTACATATAATAATGTCTGTGATTTATCCACGCGATTTTTATAATATCAGTGTCCAACATGAAGTCATAAATTCACACAAAAAATATTCTTTTTGGCTCTAGCGCAGTTGTTGTGACAACGGAAGACATTCGTCTACTCCAAGAAATTCCTAAATCCCAAAATCATCCCTTAGTTCCGTTATTATGTTTCATTAATTTTCATTGCTTTCATTTTACATCTCATTACAGCACCCATGACGCGAACAATCCACTGTTTCTTGTGGCAGCTGATGTAAACGCGGTCGTTTGTCACAACACCGCATTCAAAGTAACAAACGTGTTTCGCTTTGCCGTCGGGTAAGTGACATACTAACATTATATATGTGGACAATTTAGCGGTGGGTGTACACGCGGGCACACATCTAGAGCTGTGCATTATGCGCTGCCGTCGGATCAAATGAATTAGCCATTAAAGCGCTATTATATTATATGCGGCTGTAACAAATGTGCGTATGAACGCACAGCCGGCGTATACGTTATGCGGCAACATAGGTATATTTATATAAGGCCTCATCGCTTACGCAGCCTGCAGGTTCAGGTGGCTCGCGGCAATACACCGCGCGTTGACTTCGACTCAGTACTAAGCAAAGGGTGCATACATTATTCTCGTTTGTCTCCCTAATCCCCCTTGCACACCGTCCATAACCAACACCACCAACACCATCATTATAAATAGAGGACAGGTGGTTTTATAGAAAAATACACACTAGTACAATTTTCTAGACCACGATCTCACCGCCCTGATGTTATCACTGGAGTGAACCTTTTTTTATTCAAATGGAGCCTATATTTCCACCATTTTTTCGTATTTTCATGATGGCGATTTAATTTTCATTTGTTTAAACTTGTACACTTAGTATTATGCAGTGTTTGTGTACCGAGCAGATGTTGGCGTGTGAATTGTCACATCCCCTCATTTTGTTTCGGTATCGCGTAGACGTGCACCAAGGATCACCGCATGAAAAATTTGAAAAGTGTCAGTGTGGTGAATTTACCTTGAAAAGAGGCGCACGCGGTGTCACGAAAAAAGGAGAATGCCTAATATGGCCGCCATCTTCGGTATTCTGGTCGTTCACGGGTGCGGCTTCAAGGTAGATTTTTGAATGCCACTCATCATCTCAACTGAATGCGCAACCTACACGTTCATAATCCAAAAAGTCAAGGTATCACTTTGTATTCCCAACTTATCGTCTTGTCAAAATAGCAACGATACTTATCAATTTATCACGCTAAGAATCCAATTCAAGAAGGTATTGGAAATGAAGACACGTGAAAATTTGAATACATTTGCTAATTTCTCATCGAAGTTGAATGAGGTTACTGGTGGTATTATGAATTGAGATTGAATAATAAACAGAATAGAAATGTAATTGTAATGAAACCGAGGAGATGTTCCATGTTAGACCTTTTGTTCGAGGCATGGAAGCCACCATAATTGTCGAGAATATATCACGTGATCAATGACGTCGCCAGGATATGTGTACACAATCACAGTCTGTATGTGTAACCTTCCTCAAGTGGTTGAGGTCGGCCACCGTGAAAAGAATTCTCACTCGTCATGCTGCGCTTCACTCACACGACACAAAATGGCTTCCTCCATCGTTCGTGTTACATTGAGAACTGTCGTAAAATTTCTCTGCTCTGACCATTATCATTTTGTTATCATCAACTCAACTCTGTAACACCATTCACAATAAAACTGTCACTGCAAACATCACGATGTTGAAGTTGTATGGAGAAATGAAAAAGACACTTGACAGTTTGAGGACAAACACCTTCCCCCATACCGCGCCCACAACATCCACGTGGGTGTCCAAGCACGTGGTTCGATTCCAACAAGAGTGTGCGCCACCTGTTCTGCTTCACTCGAATCACACTGTATATACATATTTACACCTGTATGTCGGTGTACCATTTTACTTTCGCTGTTTTCGTTCAGTTTCTCTGATTTTGGAAACACTGAAATATATTTGGTTGGATATTGATTACCACGTCCTCACTGTGCCACTGTTTCAACAAGAATGCACCAAGCACCGTCGGTGGATGGCGTCCGAATTTAAAATGGTAAGTCACCACAAGCGAAGGTCCGTAGCACGCGACGCCGAAGAAGAAGTAGAGAAAGAATAAGAATGAGTACGCGTGGTGTAGGGACGCGCGCGGGGTCTCCAAAGGTGTATATTAAGAAGGACGTTGGAATAAGAAGTATGGGACATATGGGTGAGCCAGATGCAGTAGTAACAATAATTGCGTGAGTATATTGGTATAGTTTATAGACAAGTTATGACACGTCGACGAACGATGACGACGACGATGATGTGGCAACGTGAATGAAACTTGGGGATTCCTGGCTGGCAGGAAGAGGAATGCCAACTGAGGGGGGTTCTATATTCATCCGAGAAACGGCAGCAGTGTTGAAACCGGTGGCCATAGCATAGGAGAAAGCGAGTAGAGGCAAGGAACATTGCCAACCCTGGGTAGGGGTAGCCGGCGTCCGTCCCGTAGTCTTTCCTCATCTGCAAGTCGTATAACGGAGCTAATTATCAAGTTAATATGGCTATTCTGTATGGAGGGCCCCCGCCCGAAGTGGGCGAACGGGCGCGCGCGAGTGAATGGAGAGAAAGGCGGCATAGCGTGAGTGAGAGAAGTAGACGACTGAAGAACAAGAGAAGTGAAGGAATGAGAAGACGAAGAAGAAGAAGAAGAAGGTGAAGAAGGAGACGTAGTATATAGTAGAGGAAGATGACGACAATGCTGGGGTTCGGACGTGGGGCACAGAGTAAGGGTTGGCGTGTCAAGCGTTAGTGTAAGAGCAAGCGGGACAACTGGAGGTACATTGATATTATAAGTTGCTTCAATCGCTGTATTCATTTGTAAACTAACCAGGCTAAATGTATTCACCACCGCGCGGCGGTACGCTGATAGGCGGAGCCACTAGCTCCTGGCCCACGACGACGGCGCCCTTCCTTTCTTCCTTCCTCTTCCTCTCAACTATCTTGTGCGATGTGATGTGTCCTCATTCGCGTCTTCACTTGACATTTCACGTCAAACCCTTTTCCTCTTCCTCATATGTTATTTTCGTTTTTTCTCGTGTTTTTTTCTCATTGTTATTCCAAGTTCATTGGATTCCAGCGTCTTTCATGTATGTTTCATGACAGTTCACACGATACAATGGAAAAATTCACGATAACTTATCCCATAACCTGGTTTACTTCCGGTTGATTTTAAACGTGTCTTTTTTTACATGTTGAAGAAAAATGTCAAGTCTGCAAAGCATAAACCATTGATGTCGTTAGTAAGGCGCAGCACACAGAATCTGCTTTATATATCTTAGGTGACACGAGAAATTTATAAAGAAAATCTCAGTGGTACGGCAATACAAAAATACGCTGCGATGTGGTTAAAGCGCGAAAAAGCTTATACTTCTCGAGAGCTGCATTACGTTTCATGTATTCAGAGTTTTTTATTCCCCGTTCTGGCGCTCTAGCGTAGTCGCACATAGTGTATATAACCGGTGCAAATGCCGCGCGCGTATTATTATTCCACGGCAACTTCGCACCCACCTACTGCGAGCGAGAGCATATACTTTTCTTTTCCATTTCCGCGTCCTTCGCGTTGTGCGGTGGCGGTTGCGGTAGATGGTGGTGGCCCTCGTTCCTGTGAGCGCCACAGAGACGGCGACGATTTCTTCTTCGTCTCCACGATCGTAGCGTCGTGTACACTCTCACTCCGCGCCAGTGGAGATCGCGGAAATATGAATGCATAAATGCATGTGCACCCTCTCTTACACACTTCCACATCGCCACTACGGCAGATTCACTGTTGTGATGCCAGTGTCTGCCTATAAATAGATTTTCTACTTTGGTCTCGATTTCCCACAACTTCTGATTGTTACTGAACGGACAATTATTCATATGATATTCACATATTTCTGGTTCTATAAGTGACTACCCTTACGAAAAATTCGCACATCTCAGTTTCACAGGAATTTTTCTAACCCATAAATGATAATGGAAAGGATGAGAGTTGGGATAAGCGTAACCGTTTATAAAGCGTAGGCAGCTTATTCACGAAAACGTAAATACAACACAAAATTATCTACTGCGACTTGCAGTGTTGCCGAGGTCGTCGGAATATTTGGTAAGCAAAAAGACACACCGTCGCTGACGCCACTAGCGACCGCAAGTTAGGTATAGGGGGATCGTGGGGTTGAGATTAAAAAGCAAATTAGCATAATGCGTGCATGGACCGCTGTTGCGGGTGATGGTGGAACGCGTAGAATAAGGCAACGATATATCTTAGCGCCTCGTAAAATCTTTATAACTACTTTTATCTATCAACTCCATGGAACCAGGAAAAACAGCTGAAAAAATTGTTAGGACTATAAATGAAATTTTTGATACGCATAACTCACTTTTCTACAAAGTTTTCATAGTTTACAATATCATTTACTCACTACAACGTCAACTTATCACATGATATTCCATCCCATACCAAAATTTAATCAGTCTGTGTAGTATATGATCTCGCCCACTCTCGCAATTCTTGACAACTCGTCTTATTTTTATTTCTCAACTCAACTATATAATCATCGCTAGCTGTCAGACGATGTGTGCACGTGTTATAGGGAAGAGGTTGAAAGAAAAAGAAAAATGGAGAGAGATAGTGAGGGGTCGGGGAGCGGGTGAACGATGCAAATAACGCGTTTAATAAAGTGTCACGCCCGGACCATTTGAATATTGTAGCATATTCACTTTTCTCATCGTAGAGTGAGTTCTCTTCGCCCCTTTCTCCATATACAAGATCCTGTGGTGTCGACGAAAAGAAGAAGAGAAACCGTTGAAGAAGAGGAATAAGATGGAGAGTAAAATGATGATGAAATGAAGGAAAAAACAGAAGTGGTGAAAGATCATATGGGACCGTACGTTGTACCAACGAGATTGGGCACGAAATATGAAAGATCCAATGGAGGGTAGGCTGGCGCGCTCGGTGAATCGCACCTTTCCTCATGCATGATTCAGCCAACAGTATCTCATTTCATCTGGTTCCAGCGTTAAACTATATCTCGTAATGGTAATGCTATTCCACTGCACATATCCCTTTATATTACTTGGTATGGTACGATGTGAGTTCATGCTTCATACACTCTTCAAGAATTTCTCAAGAACCCTTCATTCGAAAAAAAGATAGGAAACGTCGTCTTGATATTTCGTCAAGCCACCATTTCATTCCTCACCATATGAGTAACATCCACTGTTCATTCCGAATCAAGAATTTCGTCGTATCCACAACAATTTAATGCAGAAGAAAAAGGGACAGAACAAAAATACTAAGATCTGGGGCAACAGAAATAAAGAAAGAAATTGTTAGTTCTCGCTGCTTTAAATTACCATCTATTACAGCATAAAACCCAAGCAGTCTGGATAGCCTCTACGAACCGCCATCTTGTTCCAGTACCCTTATAAAGGCCACACACCAATGTGTATCTGAAAATGTATCCCACCTTCTGGCCAGACAGTCAAGGATTTTTTCGCTACTGCTTTTTCCTACAAATGTCCACTTTTATTTTTCATCTCCAATTCACCATCCACGTTCGCTTCTTTGTTTTCATCTCCTATTTGATATACCTACATCATCATAGTATCTCTGGGTGTGTGTGGTTCATAGCTTGGTATACTGGACGACGAGTCTCCTTTTTTTCAAGTAATGATCATATATACCTCCAGTGTATATAGTGACAAGTGACTTGTACGTCGACGCCACATCTACTGCAGGAAATGGTCCACAGATAACACTGTCAGGGGCATTTTTATATTATGACGAATGGATCGTATATTCTGTTTTGCTATGTCGACTCGATGAATCTTCATATAGGAGTATATTCATTGAGAGCGTGAAAAGCGCACTAGGGTGTGCTCCTTTGTCAAGATCTTCTTGATAGATTTCTGGTAATTGTTCGCCTGGAGAATAGCTGAAGCGTCTGTCTCTTTCTATATATCAAACCATGACTGGCATTTCTAGTATGTATAAACGTCTAAATATACAATTGGGTGCACGTATACGAAGAATAGACGATACATTTTCTATACGGTATATATTCGAGTTCATTTCCCCCCATCGTCAGCAAATTTTTCTCAAAAGCGCTGGCTATAATGAAAAAGAAAAAGAGTGGTAAATGCATTTTTCCAAATGTTCATTCAATTCCCCTCCATACACATAACTCTGTGTATTTTCGTACATATAAACGAGTCTCGTCCACTTCAGAAATGGCCAATCGTAAAGTATCTTCTCGAATATATATTGTATATATTTCTTGGGATAATATTCTTCCGGAAAAAGCTTCTTCCCAACGCGTTGGTGGAAACGATTCCGGACATTCTCTCTTTCTCTTTCTCGATAGCCCGGCCAGTCCTTCATATCGTTTGTCAGCATGGGGGGTAGCTCGTCTATGTGGAAATGCGATCACTTAGAACCAGCCTCGACGTATAATTCGGCGCTCTCGATGGCGGCCGATCCGCGTCCATAGAAGTCGTTGGTGGCGATCGTATATTTTTTATTATTGCTCGTCGATGCCCTCATTCCCTTGGGGGTGTAGGATGGCGGATAGTGTAGGGAAGAGAAGTGGAGTAAAGCTGAGGCGGTGAGAGGGAGGAAGGGGGCGGCACTCGATCGCTGACCACTCGACTTGAATTTTTTCCACCCCAACATTTTTGCTATATACGAAGACTCCCAGCAAAGTTGCAAAAGGTTATATTGGTAGCGTATATATATATTTATTTTTCAAAGCGCGCATGCATGGCAGTATGTGTGTGAATATACATGTGATAAAAGTATATCTACGGTTGAGCTAGGGGTCGTTTCATTGAGTGTGAACGGCAGAAGCGATCCTCATGTTTTTACATCGAGGCAATTTTTCTATCTCGCCCCGTTGCCCCGACGAGCGATTCTCTTTCATGTATATATCTATATATATATAACGTAGTGCAGATTCTGTGGCTTGTGCTCCGCTACTATCATATATAGTGGATTTCTTAACTTCCCACGCTTACTCGATTTTTTTCCTCTCTTTTTTGCGGTCATCTTCTTGCTCCACTGAAGCTTGACCACATTGATCACGTCATTTCCATGCTTCGGGCAAGTGAACAGTGAAAATATTCTAGAAAAGATGGAGACCATAATATCTTATTTTATGTATAAGTATTTTACGGTTTTTCCGAAAATGAAAGATGTCGCTTCTGGAGACTTTGTGCACTGTAAAAATATTCCTCTACTGCTGTCGATTCACACGATCGCTGTGAATTCAATAAACACAAACGTAATAATTGGTTGTTCATATGGTAATCTCTAACTACTGTGGAATCTAGTTCTATGATGAATTGTATTCAGCTGTATAATTTTTTATAGACTTCAGTCAAAGCTTTGTTCATATCAGACTGGTATGGAAACATTTTTTGCTACCAGTTGCCACATTTAACATCACGTAACACCCTACAGTCGATCAGGCTTTTATGATAAAAAATTATCGTTTGACACAGAAGTTTTCTGTGCTTGATTTGATGATCCATTCACACCATATTTTTCCTTTTCATTCTCTCTAGAATTATCGTCACTAGCATTTACGGTTACCACAGTAAAGCTTCCTTTTTTCCAACACGACAATTGGACGGATTGGCTCAGGCAGAGAAGTTGGTTTCTGTTTCCGCCTTCTTCTTTCATCATCCCTCTCTTTTCTATTCTCGTCTCTATGATACACTCAGTATACTCTCACCCATTCTCCCAAGTCTTCATTATACGTTGACCTAAGAAAATCAGTCTGTGCTGTGGCTATAACTCCCTCTTACTTCTACGCTAACTCCCTCTATGCCAACATTCATCCCTCACCTCATTGTGGCAACGGTAGTAGTGCGGCGTATACCCAACCCTTCACGAAAGGAGTGCGCTGAACTACCGAACCAGGTGCCCAACCACTAACCAAACCCACCCTCATGCTTCCAACTTTCCTCTTTCTCTTTCACCGCAGACATCATAGCTATATATAATACGAGACCGCCTTTTGGGCCGAGCGAAACCTCGGGTAGGAGTATGCGGGGGGGGGGGGGTAACTCATCACTTATGGATACTGATGACTCGCGCAATGAACTCAGACCGCGTGTAAGGGTATCTTTCATCCTCATCCATTCTCTTGCTTTTGCCTTCTCTCTTTCTGGTCTCTTTCTCTACTGTGTGGTCGCCCACCCCTTGCTCCTCATTTCATTTTCTCAATACCCTTTCTCTCGTCTTCAATGTTTTCCAGGACATACGTATTCGCGCACGTATAATCAAGCTCTCCCGAACGTTCAATAACATTTTCCTTCTCCCAGAGCAGCGTAGGAAAAACTCAGCTTGATGTATCTCACGGTTCTTCATATAGATATATTCCTGTGCGTATCAAACGGATATATACATAGAGAAATGCGTGTGTGTTATACGCGAAGAAAACTCAACTGCCGATGAGGGTATAACCCCTCGATCAGATATAAAGACGGGAAGTTAATAAGAAAATGGGGAGCATGACTTTTATACGAGGGAGAATGCGATATCTGCATGTTCTTTCTCTTTTTTTCCTACATCAACATAAAACGTTTGAAGTGGTATATGAATTTATTTTTGTTTCCTCATTCAATTCTGAGATGAATAGAGGAAAGAATAAATTGGCAAATTACAAGGAACTCTGATAATGGGATGAAACGAAGAAGACAAGTTCGTTTTATGTGGTATTTCGATTGTTGATGGGACTGTAACTAAATAAATAGTGATTGAAAGGTAGGGAAGCAGCAATGTTATGATTCATGAGTGTAATTCTGGATTTCACTCCCAGAATTATAATGCCAATATGCAAATGACTAACGTGATGAAGGATAATAGCCGAGTTATCAAAGAAAACTTTCATGGCACTGAATAAAAATCAAAAAACGCGAGACATCTCGAATTAAAATTTTCCCTTTTCATTTATATCACAAAACATTTTCATATACGTAAATATGATATAATATTTCAGACGGTGTCCTTTTATTTCCCTTTCATTTTATTCTCTTCCACTATTCCCTCCATGTCTTGAATTTTTTTTCTCTTCCACGACTATTCGTTTCTATTATCGCGCGTTAAGGGGGTAGTAGGTTAGATTTATTTTCACTTCGTGGATATTTTTTTATGGTTGGACCGTGGGGATGGACGCGCCCGGGAGGACAATCCACACACTCGTCTGTATGAGAACGAGAAAAATAAAAAAGAAAGAAAAAAAAATATAATATCGTGTGTTTATATATATGTTAGGTATGTTATACTCAATGTATATACAGTTGGATTACATGCGTGTGTGCGCAAGAGTATATAGTCTTGTGTTGTCCATATAAGCAAACGGGAATACTTGTATAGACTATATACACATTGTATAATAAACCCATAAACACCCTCTCAGGCGAGTACTGCTGTGAGAAGAGAGCGCAGGGCGATTCAACCACCCCTAACGTAGGTAATACATAAAATGCCGTGCACACGCTCCCGAATGCCATCCGCCTCCAATACAACCTATACATATACTTCGCGACAGCTTTTTGCCAGCTTTTGCCTGGATTTTACGGCTCAACTTTTTTTTTATATGTTATCCTCTTTGTCTCCAACGCCCAGTCCATTTTCCATTGTCAGTTCAACTTAAATCTACGCGATCAAGTTGATACTTTTGACTTTCGAGACAAACAAAATAAAAATAAATGAACCCACGTGATTCGATATTATTATTACTCATAATCGTTATTCACAAGTCTTTTCATCCATATATTCTCATTGCACATGGTTCATATCGACAATTATCCTTCCCTACTGTTTCATACGTAATCCCGCAATTATACCGTTGTAAAAATAATATATTCAGGAAATGGTGAGATATTAATTACGCGAATGAGCATTTAAATGAAAAAAATATGATTCTTCACAATTGAAATATGATTGATTAAAAGAATAACCTTACTTATGAAAATAAGCTGCATTGTTTCTATTATATTCATTGTCCAATGTATATATACCGTGCGAGAGTATATAGATAAGTAGCAAGTAGTTAAATTACATTATATCCGAATGAAGCATGCAATGAATCTTATCGGGCGTGCCATCGCTGTGAAAGATCAACAGCCGATATGAGCTTTAACTTCTCTATTCTACCTTGAGACTGTATAGATTCTTCATGTATACATACATAAGTACATGCACGAATTGCTCGCGCGACTCCACTAGCGCGAGCTCGATGTCTGTATCAGATACACGCCATTTGAACGGTAACAACGAGTAGAATAATCTCAGGCTAATCAGCCAATCAGCATATTCAATTATTCACGGCCAACTGTTCTCTCTTGTACTCTCTTTCACTCTCTTTTTCTCTTTCTCTTTTCTCTATACATACCGACATTCTTCTATTACCGCTTTGAAATCATTTCAACTACCACATTCATAAACATTGTTACACATAAATGTCTTTGCTTTATATACCTGAACGTCCATTCTCTTGGGAGTATCGTCCAGATCGGTTGCATTTCTCTTCTTTTTCTGAGAATAATTAACGTACCAGTACGTATATTCTCTGTGGGGTTTAAATACCAAATGGATATTTATGTGTTTGTATGTTACGTATCAACTTGAATGTAATTGAAACGTGCACGGCCTTGGCATACTTACAGAATGGAGCGGAAGAGCATTTATGTATATTTGTTTATGGCGAAGTTGCACACATAGACTCAAATTCTTCAGTAACAAATGTGTTTTGAATTTTCATGGATCATAAAGTCGAATCGTTCTTTTCATCATTTTTTTCTTCTTCATATATAAACTACAGAATTATTCATTTGAACAGCACCGTTGCAAATTTTTTCACCTCACACAGAGTAATTTAAAATCCATCGAAGAAACATTTCCAACTCTAGTTTTTTCTTCATACTTTTGGCATAGTTATATGAGCATTCACTAACACTTGCTATCTTTTTCCCTCGATCTCATATTGCTAATTCAATTCGTCTTCACGAAATGATTCCTTTTCGAAACTCACTCAACGTGGAATATGATAAACGTTGATTCCTAAATAATAAATATATTTGCAATGTTCTAGAGTTCACCATTTTTCAAACTGGTTATTGTCATGCTCATAGGATTTCATACAAGTTGAGAATTATTGTGTCGGTATCATAACAGTTGTGTATGTCGTTTCAACGTCACAAAAGATCGTACAATGAATATATATATACATGTATTAGTGATGTTTGGAATAAATTTACCGTAAAAGAAATTGAAAAGAAGTAAAACTAAACCGATCTTTTACATAATAATGCATACAAAAGTACATTATACAGCGTTTCGCCAGTAGGGATATTCAAGTGACCTTGAAATCTCTATAAGGAAATCATTTTCCTCGTTCTCAGTTGATTTATGCACGAATGGAGAATGAATAAAGTATGCGGTGAAATTCCTCCGTTTCGTCCATATACAGCCGTGGCATTTCTTTCATAACAAATAAGTCAATTGAAGAGACACAAGACCTTGAAAAGACATTATAAACTTTAACGTATACCGTATATTCACCTTCAGAGCTCTTGCCAGCTTATTTAGTTACATCAAGGAAACAAACAGAAGCACGCGCGCGGGTGTATTATGAATTAAACATGATAATTAATAATTAACGAGTCGCCGACCACCGACTGTGCGTTTATGGACGTAAATATATATACATTAAGTACAGTTTAAATATAGTAGTGCTCAAAAGCATTCTCACGAAAACAAAGATTCGTCTCTGCACTTGATGCAGAAGAAGAAAGAGGATCGACCAAAAGTGAGAGAGAATTAAAATCTGATTGGACATCAATCAGCTATCAAGTAAACTTTGATAAATCGGAGAAAAATCCAGAATAAATTTAGACAGATATATGATGAAAGAAATCTCTGTCGTTACTCGCGTTCATGCACCGAATGATGAAGTTTTGAGAATATTTTATGAGCAGCAGCCGAAAAGACGAAATAATTTATTCAAATTGAATTGCATAATATTAATCAAATTCTCACATCGAATACTTTTATGCTCATTAATTTACCACACGTGTAAACAACGGTGCATATGTTTATGCCCTTTTCATCGTTCTCATCAATTGTGTTTACACGCATACATGATGATGCATACTTATTACGTATTTTGAGAGAAAGAGTGTGAGAGAGAGCGAAGTCTAACGTTGTACATTTAGCCTAGGTCAGTTTCATTATCTCAATGTGTGGTGTATAAAGGAGAAGCAGCAATGGGGCAAACGAGAGTGAAATGGAGAATCGATGGGGCATTAATAAACATGAAGAGAGGGCTCCTCATGATTTTATGATGTCTGTACGCGCACGCATGCCGCGAGTATATGTATATCAAAATACATATGTGTATGAACACCGTCGCGAGAACGATAGAGCGAACAAAAAAGAGCCTTTGGTGTGATGCGACATGTATGATTTTGTATATTTATAGTGCGTGTGTATGCTGCTATGGCATTTAATGATTAATATGTTGCAACATGTGATAACTCAATTCAAAAGTCGTAAAATCAATCATGAACAGGAGGTTTTTCAGTTGGTAATAAATTTTCATTAAAAATTTTCATTGTAAAGGTGAAGTGAATATTTTTTTCGTTAGTCATTCTCGTAATTTTCTTTTTTTTCTCTTCTTCACCTGCCTCTTGCTAACAATTCTTTTCTCATGATACTTTAAAGTTGCAATAATTAACGTCACGGTAACTGAACCCTTTTTCGAGCGGGGTGATAGCGGGTCGAGAGGGAGAGGTTTCCTCGCTTCGTAAAGCACTTGAACAGTACAAAAGGAGAGTAAGTGGAGTAAGTATAAGTTGGATTATAGCGTGGCTAATATACTTAATATTTTTCTGCGGTGTGCAGACCCGCGCGGCACGCAGTTAAGGAAGTGCACGAATATATGAACATATATGTATAGACCATGTTACAATCGAGGGAAACCAAAGAACGAACGACACGAGAGCCGTGACGCTGCGGCGGCCGTATGGATTAATTAGCGATAAGGCTTCTAATGAGCGGCAGGTGAGTTGGCGAATGAACGTGCGGCCGGTCGAACCGCACGCGTCGCACACTTCGTTAAACTCCACTTCGTGCCAATAAAGCGCTCTCATCATGATGCGCTCTTACTCTTTTGTATAGTTTCGCTGAGAGTTGCACACAATCAAAAGTCTGCGAAGGAAATAAGGAAATGAAAAACAATGGAATGAATTATTCAAAGATTGCATGTCGCATCGATTTTGGATTTGTATTTTTTCTTGTCGTCAGGTATTTTTTTCTTCACCCGAAGTTTGTTGATTTACTTGTCCGTTATATTCATTTAGAGAAATTGTTTTTGATCATGGATATGAGTATAAAATATATTTGTCGTTGGTTGAACTTAATGCAAAGTCACGTACGATGAATTGTGGGCCACGTGATGGAGGCGTGAACGAGGTGCGATGGAACAATGCCATCGGACCTCTTCGAGTCGGAATGTCACATGCCGCACCCATCTTTCCAATCTGCTCCGTTCGACAACTAGTCGCGACGTGGTATTACATATACATAAATAACAGACCACCTGGGCTTCATTGATAAACGAGGTGATACTCTGTAGTGTTATTGACTCTTCATTTGCACCAACAGAGCAGCTATTTGTTTCAAAACAACAAACATCAATTCAGTAATTCCATTTTTGTTGGCTGATATCGCAACTACTGTATCTACTGCCGTTTCTCTTTTCCTCATTTTGTCTATGGATTTATTTATAATACTCGTTTTATGGCGATGTGCCATTGTGACGCTATATGTTTTGATGATGGCGCGCGTATATCCCGCTCCGTTCGTCACGAAGAGTGTCGTTGCTGCGGCGTGACCTTATTCCTGCTTGAAATAATACGCGACCGGCGTACCGAAACAAAAGAACGACCAACCACACAAACGATCGGCGCGCAGCCATTGTCCGACATGGAGAGGCCAAAGACAACGATGAGAGAGGAAAAAAAAAATTTTTTTTTGAGAAAGCCAGATACATTACACTGTATTTTAAAAAGGTTTCCAATTTACTCAACTGGAATCAACGTCTATGAACTTGAAATGAGAGGATCTTACAATGCAGATTTATCATCAATTAAATATCGCCACTGCAATTGAAGAAGGAAATAGGAACATTACCCGATTGTGAAAGACGATATTTGTATAAGTATAAATATAGTGAAGCCTACGAATGTGTGCACTAACAGTTATATGGAACCGATGCACGCACTCACTACAGAGCGAAGGAGGCAGGAAAAATGTGAAAGAAAGAGAGCACTATGGCCTCTTGAATATGCATGGGCCAAACGGAACGGGACGAGGTACGCGATAAGGCCCAACTCATTTTTTTGTTCCACTTTTATTTTCATTTTATTCTTCCTGTCCTTATTTCATTTTGGTGCTAACTGCTACTTGCTACTAAATCGCTTCGTAAACGAGAATTCCCTCACATACAAATACGAACGTGTGTACTTATATATTCTTTTTATTATTCCACTATTATAGCTCGTTTACCTTGTCATCATTATTCTGATGACTCCACATGATTGTTGCAACCTGATTGCATTGACCCTGATTTATTGACCACTGAAAAAACAAAACAACATACACCTATTCTTGTTTTAATTTTATAAAATTCGTGATCATAGTTCTTGAGAGGAATTCACACTGATATGAAAATCAATGTTAGATAAATTAATGTTCGAACACAGTTCGAAGACAATGGGCGAGACAATGGTCATGTTTTTTAAGAAAAAAAATGAATTTTTTCAGGGAGAGAAAAACGTTAACGTTCATAAGAGACTCAATCCAAAATGCATTCTGCCGAGTCGTCAAAAGTAGTTTACATCGATTAGTATGCGCCCTGCCTCGTTGAGAGTGTAGGGGCTGCGGGTTGTATGTGTCCTATGCCCCCTTTCTCTTTTTCATTTTTTTTCTTTCTCATTCTGTTGACTTCCCATATACACAACGACTCGACAACCTGCAGAACTCACTTCCTTTTTCCCGCGATGCCCGATCAAAAAATCATGAATATTCATGACCCGAGTGTCACGTGTCCCTGTGGGTGAGTACACTGGCAAACCGAGGGAAACGCAATGGTTGCGTCGCGCGAGCTGTGTCTTGTCGAGTGGGTTTATACCTCGTTGTGTGAGAGGAAGAGAATCAAAAGGTGGGTGACGGGGGGAGGCGCGGGTGTAACGAGAGGGAAAGCAGAGACAACACATCAGGTATAGCTGGCGCACATGTTATACGAACATATAGAGAATTATATACATAGAGGTATGTATGATGGTAGCACAAGGTTTACGCGCTGTGAAGGGCTATGGATTATCGACGACGGTCTGGTTTCTGGTTTGCGGTTCGTGTAGTGGCCCTCCAGGGCTCCACGACTAATGGGGTTGTGCTAATGGTAATGACGATGAAAATGCCAGAGGGCGTTTCACTCTCGTTCTCTCTCATTCTCTCGGCAATAACAAAACGCGGAGTATATACCAACAATATCGCGCTCGATGTTTCACAATTTATTTCAGCCACTCTCACATTTGATCCTAATCTCGATAATAAGGAACAAAATTTTTATTTTATTCAACTTTTTCCTTTTCTTCCAATTTTCTCTTAAGTAACATCATTTTCTTTTTTTTGTTTCTTTTTTTTTCGTGCCTGACGTTACATTGATAAGACCATAACAAACATATTCTCATCAATCACATGGGTAAGTGTATACATATATGGGGTATGGAACGATTAACGCTTCGAAGCAGCTCTTGAAAATAACAGCGGACACTTCCGGAGTTGTATATGTAGCGTGTGGTCATATAGGCAGGAAGGAAACGCGAAATAAATATAGCGACGCGCGGTAAAGGTAACGTGGAGAAAGAGAGAGAGTGTGTGTACGAGAAAAGGCATAAGAGAGTAAATAGAAGAGGGAGAGAGAGAGAGAGCGAGAGAGAGAGAGAGAGAGAGAGAGAGAGAGAGAGCCGGGAACTGGAACTGGACGGCAGCCCGGCCAGAAAGATACATATTTTTAAATATTTTAGTCACGGCTCCGCAATCGCCCCGTCACGCAGCCTTGCCACCTACCGGCTATTACGTATCCTACTACTTTGCTGGACTAGGAATCGTTGGGACCCAGTGTTCAAACTTAAACTCGTACACCTCACTACATATTTTTTATAGACACATGAAAGCTAAATGCAATTGCGTTTTCATGAATGCCATGGTGGTCCAACTATCACTGATGTTCCTTACTCCAACAGAACTATCCATTCACTTCTGTATATTTATCATTCAGTTGTGTTAGAAACACACATGTGGACTTCTGCTCGACATTTGTGAAGTGTTAACTGGCGTTGGTCTGAGGTGCACCGCTCGATGTAACTCTACCGGGAAATGTAACCACCGCAGCAACTGTGCTCTTACCACGTGTGTGGTCACTACGAATAATTCATTAATCAAATTTCCACAGGAATAACTGCAGCAATTGTTGTACTTTGACGTTTCAATGTGTGAGTTTATCCATCTCACAAATTCTGACTAACTTTTCTGTAGTTATTCATGTCAATTTATATTCGATCACGTAGTAATCGTCTTCTATAGATGAAGTAGACGGTGATATTGACAAATGTGTTATTTTGATGTGAACATAAAGCTGAAACATCGTCTGAATTTATTCATCGTGTGCCTACAATTATGGAACAACATAATGTTGAACACGATTAGCATGGCATAAACATAATTTTGCATGTGTTAACAGCGAAGGGAAGTTAACTATCACAGGGGTATTAACTGTCCGGATTTGGAATCTGGTCCAGTGTAGCAGAATATCTCTGCCATTAGATTCTCCACTAACTTTTCATATTATTCCGTTCTTTCTTTGAATAAAAATTGGAGCAGAAAAATAAAAATGGCATTTGATATATCACTGAGCAATTGTAACAGGTGAATGACACGAGATTTGTTCACATACGTGTGGTGTATGTGCGTGGGTGTGAGAGAGTGATATATAACAAAGTATATAAACCGAAATAACGGTTTTTATTTCGCGTCTATAAGCACCCAGCAACAACTCTTGCCAACGACGACATTGTTGCCGGAAGTCGTGTCGTGGCCCATCTCTTTGAACAACCAACACACAGAGCAATGTGATGTAGTCATGGTCGCGGGACATTGCGTAGATTCTCTTGAGACATGCCTACACGATTCTTTTGTCTTACCGCTCTGATGCCTCTGCCATTATAGGAATTAACACTTATCATTCGCCAGATATATACGTATGGGCACCAACAACTGAATACCACACGAATATATAATATAAAGCTCATGGGAAATTGTGCGAGTTATATCGCGTCGATCATTCTTCTTTTTTTTTTGTAACAAAAAATTTTATTTGTGAATATAATTTTATTAGCCATGTAAAAGCAATGGACTGAAGTTTTGTATAGTCTTCGTTACCGGGTAACTGGGTTCCTGTAATTTATATTGCACCCTTAGAACAAGGTGGAAAAATCTCATTTACTCATTTTATAGTGCGCTCAAAGAAAAATCTAAACACGAAAATTCTCCGCATAATTAATCGTAAACCTCATTCACAGCAATGAAAATACTTCGCACAAGTGAGAATCATCCATCTCAATGTGTTGAGACTTGAGCTGTGTGACGCGCCGAGGATTCCAGTTAGAGAGGGAAATTTCTTCCGCGAGAACAGCCATACTCTGACACGAATTTAATGAGTAGACGCGCATCATTAAGGGCATCCGGACGGTGGTAAGATGGAATATATACCTATATGACCTAGCGCACTAAAAGTAGGGTTGATGGAGAGACGGAGAACGAAAAAGAGAGAAGATGAAGTGAGCTATATAGGTATATGTGTTCAGAGAGATGGAAAATGAGGAAGGTGGTCCACACAGGGTGCGGTGGAAATGAAAGCAGCATCCCTGGAAAAATGTGAAGCTTCGTCTCCCCCGAATATATTTCCATACATCAGCTCTACGTCTCCGGGCGAGCGAAAAGGCTGCGAGTTCCAGACTCGACCACACCGCACTCTACTGTCGGTTCTCCCAACCTCTCATCTCCCCCTCAGTCATCTCTTCATGGCGTTCAGCTTGGTATATACCGAAGAGGATACCAAAAGGAGTGAGGAAGAGAGGTGTTGGATAAGGGGGCCAACAGAATAAATCCAACTAATTAGAGTAGGAAAAACCGCGGATTAATTACCCGGCGCAACTTCCCTCCCGTTCCACCATAGCGAACACGTTGCATTTTTTGTGGTGGCGGTGCAGAGAAGACGAAGAAATATATAGTTTTGGGAAATAGAGAGGAAATAAAATTTACACATTCGCAGAATGCGTGCAACTAATGTCCTATATGAGTTCATCACATTTCGTCTCCGTTTTCTCTGTCTTCATTTTGATTCACTGGAGCAAGTGTATCAATTTAGTCATAATGATCGTTGTGGACAATGATACACATGGTATATTTGACGAAATGGAGGATGAAGACGAGTAGTTTGACATCGGTAACAGAGTCGCATTTCTGATAACGGTATCATTATTCCTGCATAAATCAATTCTATCCCAATCGGAATTTTCATTGTTCAATGGAACACCTAAAGTTTTTTTCACAGCAGATGCGAAGTGCTTGGAACTTCTTCTTTCACAGTCTACAATTATTCTCATTATGTATCTTTCTCATTTCAATTCCAATAATTTTCCTACATAATCGCAGAAGTTGAATTACATAGGACAATTCCATCTCTCTTCGAATCTGAAATAACAAACGATTCCTACTGAGAATACGATGATCACCCATCACTCTTCTCTCATTCGCATAAAATGCTGATGTCCTTTGGAATAAAATGTTCTGAACGTTGCACTTGTCTATCTCTCTTCCTGACTCTTTATTCCGCCCTTTTCGTTGAGCAAATATTACAGTGCAAGAGAGCGGAGAAGAGTGAATGAACAAAAGTAGAGTGACACGCAGATGGTTTGAAGAGTGAGGAAGAAGCGATGATAAATCCCCAGGTCAAATATATCTGTGTAGTGATCGTTGAGTACGAGTCGAAGTAAAAGAGAGTATGCGAGAGATGGAGGTTATACTAAGGGTATGTGTATAGACGTCTGTGCGCCCAACGCAGCGTCGCGGAGTGTTTGCGAGCCGCTCGAAAGCTCTCGGTCTTCGGCGAAGTGCGGAAGGACGGATGGCAAGGCTGAAATGCAGATTTCTCTTGCGACTCTCGAGTCCCCCGAAAGCGAATCCCTTGAATTCTCTCCCTCATCTCCTTTTGCATCATCATTGTATATACACACATACATATATACATATGGTATATACAGTGAAGATCTTACCTCTGACTGCCTGGTTCGACTCTCACGCTTCAGCTATTCCCCAAGAGCTTCTTCTTCAATTCAATGAACATCTATATATTTCACTGATGGTTCCTCTTCTGCAACGAGTTCTACGACTCTACGTCAATGTTCATCCCTTGCCGTTTGCAAGAAAAGAACGAATCGTCATAATAATGTCGGAATATTTGCTATTGGTGTGGTTCTGGTTCTATTTATTTTTATTACTTTCTTTTTAACACTTCGTTTTCAAAAGTATAGCGTGAAATTGAAAATATTTCACGCGCATTAACAATACATGAATGTTTATTTATAAGTATTTTTAAAATATATTATTTATTTATCGAACAAAAATTTGCCCGGATTGGATTGTCAAACAAAAACGTGTCGTTATCTCGTCAGGAGACAGTGGTGGAAATGAAAATGATCAAATTTCCATGATGTGCTTTGCTCTCATTTGATCTTTCCGTATTCTTTTTGTTCATTTTGGAAAAAGTAGTGCGACATTGCAAATATTTAACTCACCACAATAGACTGTGTATATATTTTTTGTCGTCCTCAGCTTGACTCACGGTGGGTGCGGGCTGTCTAATAATTCATTTTATGCAAATAGATACTGTATATAAATATATTTGTGTGCGGGTCCCTTTTGCGTCCTTTCCACCGATATGTGTATGTATATGTACATTTCTTTCACGCAGGGGAAACATATTTTTTTTCATCCAAAATTTAGCTAGGCTGATTCCATGCCAATAAATCAAACTGACCAGTGTATATTTCCATCACAGATTTTCCTTTAGCATATATACGAGAATTTAAAAAAATTGTCCTCTCGAAGATACAAAAAAGATTTTCTGCTGCTGCAGAAAATATTTTCCTCACATATTCTTCGTATGTATTATCTGTATCCTTCAATTTTTTATAGCATCCCTCCCTTCGTCTTATCAATTTTATGGAAATTAATTCACTGATCTAAGGTTATATTGTCAACATTTCATGCTTGTCACTTACATATTTGTACAATTAAATTCAGTTCATCACTTCCAGTTGCGAAGCATGTTGGATAGTAAAAACTGATCCAACTACATCTTGCAATATATTTAATGTATTATAAGGAGTAGCCACTACTTTTTCTTTACTACATAAAAATTATGGAATATGCTGCATATAAAATAAGTAAAGAACAGACATAGATGATGAATTGCCCTGTACAAAAGGGGGAGGTTTAGAAGATAACGCCCAACGCCATCAATCATTTCGGTCCATGTCCGGCAATGACGCGCAGTCTCGCAACTCCAAGAGTGTTTTCTTTTCACATCATTATATATATTCGTCTCCCTTCACGCCAAGCAAACTCAAACTCGCAAACCCACATCCATTTATACTCTCTAAATATCAGCGCTCCACAATTTTTACCGTGTACTACATTAAATCCAACACTCTCGAACTTCCACCACAGAAGAAGCAAAAAAATTTTCTACTCACGAGGCAAAAAAGTATCGACCGTTATAAAAAAACATTGAACAGTGTACTTGCTTATCGCTTTTTACCGAGTAAAAAAATCACTAGCTAATTGCCGTCCTCCTCTCGTTTCCTTTCTTTCTCTCTTTTGCCGGTTTTTCTGTCCCTCCCAAGTGTGTGGTAGCTCAGGGTAATTTCAAGAGACTCGATAATCTCCCACTGATAAAAGCCCATGCGGTAGTTGGGGCAAAATGGTTGGACAAACCCATGAAGGGTTGTGTCGGCGTGACGGTTACAGTCACGGTCATACGGTTCCCCTTTTGCGTCGAGTCAGAAGCATCTGACGCGCGTATTCACCTCCTCCTTCGCCTCCTCCCTTCATATACATGCATATATATATATATATATATATATATTTG
>JABMBR010008540.1:0-107983 GCA_018881525.1 Meteorus sp. PSUC_FEM 10030008 | reverse complement strand
AATAATAATGAATAATAATAAATGAATAATGAATAATAATAATGATAGATAAATGAAAGAAAAGGAAAATAAAAAAAAACAAAAGATGAGAGTTGGGAGGGGCGAAGCGGGAAAGATAAAATTTATTTATATTTTAGCAATTGTTCAATTATTATCTATTCCAATTAGATATTCAATATTTTTCATTCTTTTTCGTCTTCTAAATCAACAATTTCGGCTGGTCTGAATTTATCTAGATATTATAGGGGTTCGGTAATATGGAAAAAATTGTTGAAATACAATAAAAACTTCTTGAAAACGGGCGCGAATGTGCGTTGATAAGCTTGAATGGTGGCATTTTCACGATATTCTTTTTTTGGCTCTTCTTCAATGAATGATAAAATCTTTGTCGCAGTGAATATATAATCGAACCTGCTAACATTTCTATTCTCATAATGAACATCGTTCATGAATGAAAAAAGATATTTTCGATCGACCTCCAATTGCCTGCTCATATAATTCCTTGACAGGCGATTAATATCGAGAATAGAGAATGAGAAATTATTTAGATAAACCAAAATTTAATTGTGAAAAACAAGAGGAGAATTCAGAATGAAAATATAGTCAGGAGACGTCCGAAGAAGTGAAATAAGTAGTGAAACAGCATCGAAGAAAACGCGACAGCAGGCATAGAGATAGGGAAACAATGTTTTTCAAATTGTTCACTGACGCAGATGGTATGACACATTGTGATCTATATAAATTACAAAGCATCAATAAGTAGAAAATATTTGAGACATATATGTATATGAGTGTATATATACATATGTTGAAAATAAATAACACGAAAACACAACACTCACCGAGCGACAGACAAAGTTCATATATATATAAATAAATACGCGGTCTAGGGATCTCGCTGATTATACACAACACTTATATTGACACGATGAAAGATTAATGCAACATACGTGATTGTGCATTACGGCTCGCACATATATGTATATGAAAATTCATATGCATATGAACGTAACGATATGCCCTTTCAAATGTACGCGAGAGGGTGGTTGTAATATGTTATACATAATAAAAAGAAATGGATCAAACAAAAACTATTATGGATACCTACAAACGTACCTTTTCGCAAAACTCCATTGGGCTAAAATGATTATTTATTCCGCGTACATGTTACATATTCAAATTAAATGAATTAAACGAAAAGAAAAAAATGAAAAAAAATGAGAAAATAAATGGTTAAGGAATCTATAATAAAGTGATGGGAAAAATATAGTTGTCAAAAAGAATAGATATAAGAATGGAAAAGATAAAAACAACAAAAAATACATGACACTCCTGCCACGCAGCGAGTTCTTAGACAGCTTTAAGATACTATTGATAAATTATAAACAATAATTATTAAATAATGACGATGAACTTTCTATATGTTGAATCGTGTCTAGTGAGAGAAACCAGAAAAAAAATACAAAAAACAGATGAAATATTGACAATTAATATTCTATAATTATAGTATTGCAGAAACAATTCATAAATTTCAAATCACTTATGCATAATTTCTATTCAATCATTATTTCATATTTCAATAATGTATATCTGTTTTCTTTATATCACAGGCCGTACAAGAAAAAATTTATGTGTATCTATGTATATATATACATGTATACACATATACGATGAAGTTTGAATTGATTGTTAAATAAATGAGATAAAAACTGGAAGTAGTGAAATTGAATAATTGCTCGAGATATTGCGTTGATTGTTTTATCATGTAGTGTAAACGATGATGAGGGCCATTAACGTTAATCAATATAAATCATTGACGTTGTAAAGAAAACGAGATAGCTGATTATTCAAGAATCCAATGGTGTCCATTCTTTAGAAGCACAATTCACATACACACGCGTGGAGATTTTCCAATTATTCTGTTAAAGTTCCAGCAATTCAATTATTCCTCGTCAAATTCACGCTGCTGTCGCCACCGAGATAATTCTGTGCACTTGACCATCCATTCATAATTGTGAAACACTGTGTATAAAAACAAAAACAACAACAACAACAACAACATAATTATTAATTGAATAATTATTATTAATCAATGGTCATATATGTTTTTGTTAACTGTATCGTTGCCTACACTATTTATGCTGCCGTACATACAAATGAAAAAATTCTACGAGTGCTGCTGCGAAATTATATTTTGTATCGATATCTATTATATATCATTATTATTATTACAATCTATGATTGTTATGATTAATTGTGGATTAATGAATTGGTTCATGTTTTTTTCTTTTTTTTCGTTTCGTGTTCTTATCAAATTGATATCAGTGGCTAGTTATAGTAATTAATTAATACTAAATCGCCAGCTCTTTCTAGAATTCTAATCATATCATCTAGTCCAGATTGATTACTGTTTAATGCTTCTCTCTCACCTATAAGATTTCCCGGATAAAAAGAAAAATTAACAAAATAGATAGTGTTTTATTATTTGGTCACTTCGTTATGCTTCATTGCAGATTATTCGGAATAAATTCCAGAGCGATTTCATGTATAAAAGACTCCGTGCTTATATACCAGTGTTAGAAATGATGTAATGATGTTTGTCCACTGTGAATTTCACATGAAAATACAGAGAAGCTTGAGACAAAGATGTATAAATTCGAAGTGAAAAAAATATTGATATTTGAGAATTGCATTGCAAGGTAAATGATGATACACATGCGAGCGTTGCGAGTATACATAAGTACGCATCAATATACATGTGCGTTGCACACATTTTTCTCTTTTCATGTATTGTATGTTTGAGAGTGCTCGAATCAATTGACAAAAAGTTTACATTTCACATGAGAGAAAGAGTTAATTATGATACTGTTATCTTGGCCCATCAGGATCAATTGCAAAAATGTTCAGTCTTTTGTGAAATCATCCATTGAAGGAGAGAAAATACACTGGAAATATATAGAAACAAAAATTTCGTCAATCGCTTCAATTGATGTTACAAGCAAAAGTATTTCACATATGAAAAATGAGCTCGTTGACTACCATCTAAATAGTGCTTGGGAATATACTTTTTTGTTCATGATATCGCCGTTGTTTTATTCTGAACATATACTGTCTATGTGATAATCAGGAAAATAGTTTCAGATATTCAGTTTTAATCTTAGTTTTGTCAGCATGGAAAATTCCTGGGGAGTTTTCATAATTTATTTCTTATATAATTAATGCACTTTGTGAGTGTATCAGAGTGAGAGTATTATATTTAATATATTTTCAAGAACTCTATACTTCATTCGAAAAGTATAAAAATAGCGCTATGTCGTTTATTGGAAAAAAGAGGAAAAATGATATGTTATGAATTCAATTTATGGATCTATCAAAATCGAATTATTAACTTTAATGTTATACATGTGCATAAAAAATGGATCACGGAACGTAGACAAAGTATAGCACATCACTGCCATGTTATCAATTATTGAATTATTGTCTCGATTTTCAAATTATTCGTGTGCACTCGCTATAATGGCGATGAAAGAAAGGAAAAAAAATGGGAAAGCAGGTGAATAAGTTCAGAAAAATAAAAAACGACATGCATTTATTAACTTAAAAAAAGATGAATGAATATATATTCATATGAATATATGTGTAAAAACAAATCATGATTTAGAAAATGATCATTCGTGAAACTGATTGTATGTTGGGAGAAAAATAAATAACTGAAAACGAAGCAAAAATGTATGAAAAATAAAGAATACACGCTCGATAAATTTTCCTTCGAACAGCATTACACACGCACGGCTGGAATTACATGATGGCGATGGTAGCTGCAGGCCTGAACTGTTGTTAAATAAAAGAAAATGATTAGTATAAAGTGTACGTGTGTGTGATTAATCCACTCCTACCATTTGGTTGCACAAACTGATTAAACACGAAGAAATTAGTTTTCATATAGCTAACAAAAATAAGTTGTACTTGGGCGGTTGGGTAGAGCGTGAAAATAAAAAACGAATTAACGCATTAGACATTTTAGCTTTGTGAATGACCATGAATTTTTATGTATGGTATTACATTATTATTTACAACTGATTCCAACCGCTCATCAATTCTGGAATGTGATTCGACAACGGATCCAACCAATCGGGGAAATGAGTTAGCAGTGTTAGGATTTGATGTATATTTTCCGAGTATATGTTCCCCAATGTTTGCAGTACGAATTTCTTCGAATTCTCCGTATGATAACAAGGTTTGATCCTCAGCAGAATGACACATCCTTGTAAATTGAGTGGATAGAGATCAAGTATACATTTCCTATCTTCTGAGCGATTGTTCATTACATTTTTCAGTATGAATTGAACATAGTCCAACACTAGAGATGAATATTCCAAGTGCACAAAAAGTGCTTTTAATATGCTACAGATCATTTGGAAAATTTGTGGAGATTTGGCAGTGCAGCGCATTAATCTATCAAATTTATTGGTTTCAACGAACAACAAATTGTTCTCAGTTCCCATATTGTCCAAAAAACAATCAATCAGAGGCCCTTCAATCAATTTCAGACAATTCATAATATATAAGTTTTCAATTAATGAAAATTCTAATTCAAACTGCACATCATGATCTAATACTAATTCTACAAGTTCAAAAATGTCGAAAGATATATCTGAATTCGTTATTTTTGAAAAGAACATCTTCACATACGAAACGTACAATGGATTCCGATTCGCCATATTAATTAATTCCCTCCCAAATGTTATGAAGTTTTCTGCTGACTCTGTAGCGTCAAAATTTTCATGGGAAAAATATTTATTCATCATTCCTCGACATAACTGAAGAAGATTATCACCCTGGCAGAACGTTGAGTAAGATGACAGACCGATCGGTGGTCGTATCCATTCTCTTAGCGTGTCCTGAAATTCATATTGACATAACAATACATTAAACCCGGTACTAACATACAAAAAGATGTTTACTTATACTTACGATGATTTTCATCCTGACTGAGTATCTCTGATAGGCATCTGGTGATACTTTATACGTTATCAGATCTGTCAGAGATGTTGACAATGCTGATGATGTGCTTTGGTCAAGTACCGGCACTTTCTTTATCAATTCATCTAGGTCTTTCTTGTCTGTCAAAGTTTGCATGAACTTTCCACTGCTTTGTAAAATAGCCCGAACCGTATCTTGATCCATTGGTGTCTGTAATATAATCAGTCTCGATCAGTGATTAGTGTTTTCATTTTTAATTTCTCTTCTTCCAGAAAATTTGTCGATTTGATCAGGAAATTCCCTAATAATGTGACAGTCGAATGGTCGAAAAAAATTACTATCAGAGTCAATTGGGTAAAGTTGACGATCACATTTCGTAATGCACGATATTCTGAATCAATATCGAGTTAGAATGAGTGAATATGCTTTTCAATTCGTTCCAACTAATGAACCATATCCCATATTCTAACCACAAGAAAATCACACCATTTTTCAATCGTGAACAATCGAGGTTCACTTAGATTGTGATGATTTGGCTATTGCTAGTATTCACATAACATTCCAATCGGCGTCATAGAAAATGAAGATTAATAGGTACTGAATATTGTCTTCAAGTTACTACAATAACTGCAATGATTGAGTTTGAATTCTATGCTTGTTGCCAGTCTCATAGTGAAATTTTTCTGAGGAGTATTCAGCATTTGCATCTCCCAACTGAGATAATATGATGGCAAGTTACATGCCAATCATTTACAATCACTGAAATGTATTCCTATTATGTGTTGAATTGAATTCCATTCCGAATCCGTGACAATTCGGAAAATTCAAGTACGCATGTTCAGTTGTTCTGTTTCAGTTCAATGTGGTGAGCTATTGTTATGATGAACAATTATCTTCATGGTCAGGGTGTTAAACTTATAACAATAGAAAGATTCCATTCTAACTTGTTAAACATACTGTTAATCCTGCATGTGATTTTCAAACGTATCGAGCAATAGGTATTGGAAAACGTTGGTGTGGGAAAATGTAGATTACCATGTTTTGATCGTGCTGTTGACATATTCTGAGGCAATCGAATCATCGTATTGGTCCGGATGTCCCTTTGTCAAACCTCAACTTGTACAAATTTGTACAGGCGCCGGTTCCATCTGTTATATGTACATTCGTGATTTTGCAGTGCGAAATTGTGGTGCCTCAGATATAACCTGGAATGCAAAGAGAAATATATAACAACCGCACTGTTGGAATTGAGAATCTTCGGATGTGAGATTCAATAAATAGGTTATATATTGTGGTTTTGTACATGTGTATGATCATAACTCTCGTTACTACCTGATATGGTAATGTAGTGTCATATGTTCAACTCTTTGTCGCTCAAACAATTCCCAATTTTTGCTTCCAGATCCCTATATAAGAATTATCTTCAATTGCTCCAACAGGTGCATTCAGAAACTTGGATTCTCAATATGGATGTGATCTTAAATAGCATTGATATATCAATGAACAAGAATCCAGGTGTACTTCCCTATCTTTTGTCGTTACTTATGCACCGTTGATGTCAAGAAAAATGCAAATTAAAAGCACGGGATGAGTACTCAAACTGCAAGATTATCAGTTTACAATTCATTCGTCGCGTCGTGGAATGGTTTCAATTTCTGGATCACTAGTTTCATCTATTACCACGTTTTTGATCAATCAATCTTTATAGAACACTGTGTACACAGTGATCTATTCGCAATTGCAATGCTGTTGCATTGTTGCATGAAATTTTCTTCGGTGACTTCAGATATCGATCATTGTTCCCTTTTCGGAGGAATTGCGCCATCTCGTAGTTGTTTTGAGATTCATATTCATCTTCGCGTCGACAATAACGGAATCATTCAGCATAGAGATGTTGATGCATTGAATTGTCAGACATCCGATTCAACAAGAATGTCTGATAGTTTACAGCAGAGATTTTGCTGCTCATAAATAATATTATTCGGAGAACACATTGTCAGCATTGTCGATAGGATATTGTAACGGGAATTCGACGTTCCTGGACGTTTTGAATCTGAACCACGATCATTGATATTTTATTTCAGAACTTTTTTCGACTGTCGGTATTTGAATTTCAATCGAGCGAATCAACTGGCCCAAAGTCACGTGTCATAGCAAGTATCATAGGCCTATCCATACGTATGTGATATCTATTCTCAACATTGGCTGTAACATGTTCTGTATAAAAAATTCATCTTCACATTATTTTCTTACAAGTACTCATTACTTCTGGCGATTTCCCGAATGGTATACTTAACAAGAATAACAATGATGGATATTGCCGCCAATCTTAAAGTAATCAGAGAAAAGATCGCGGACGCGTGCCTGAAACGTGCTCCTGTGAGTGGAAGGTTTTACGTATATTTTACTTGATGTATGAATCTTGGATTGATATTCTTTACTTCCAGGAATTCGGAAATATCACACCAAGATTGGTAGCAGTTTCTAAAACCAAACCACCTAATTTGATAATTGAAGCATATGACCATGGACAAAAACATTTCGGCGAGAATTATGTCAACGAATTAATAGAAAAAGCGAATCATCCAGACATCAAAGCAAAGAATATATGCTGGCATTACATTGGACACTTGCAGAGAAATAAAGTGAATAAAGTTTTAGCCATTCCAAATATTTACATGATAGAAACAGTTGATTCCGAGAAACTGGCATCCGCTCTGGACTCAGCCTGGCAGAAATATAGGAAACAAAACGATTTGCAGCTGAAGGTGATGGTACAAATAAATACAAGTAGAGAAGACGGTGATTGAATTTTCCAATGTTGAATAAATCTCTCACTTCATTACTGTTTTCTGTAACGATGTTCTATATATACGTGAATCATTTTTACCACAGAGAAGAGTGGATGCGAGATTGAAAAAGCCACAGCATTGGTACGCCATATTATTGATAACTGCGAAAATTTGAAGTTCACGGGTGTGATGACAATAGGAGCATATGGATATGATCCCACTCATGGTCCCAATCCCGATTTCATTGCTTTGATAAAGTGTCGAGAAGATATTTGCAGAGATGTAGGGTTATCCAAAAATGATGTTGAGTTGTCGATGGGGATGTCTTCTGATTATGAACACGCTGTAAGCATCTGACATTCATTCCACATAGATCACTTTCTCCATTGATAATTTGATAAAAAAACTAATTGTTCCAGATTGAACTGGGAAGCACAAGTGTAAGAGTAGGCAGCGCAGTATTTGGTGAACGAGCACCAAAAAATTGATTGATACTTCCATGAACAAAATTGTTAATCATACATAGAGATGATGAACGTTGACTGTATCTGAGATTTAGTCTCAACTGTTTGTTGCATCAGAGTGAAGGGAGATTCATGATTGAATTGTTCATTTTGGAGTAATTTTGACAGTAATTTGGAATTTTTCCAAATTCCTGATAGAACTGTATTATGTTTGAAAATAGTGATTCAGTAACAGGAATTAATAGAGGATGAATTCAATCAATTCCGATACTTCGAAATAAATTTTATTATATGAATAATATTAAGGATATTGCGTAGCCTTTTTTGACGGTAGGCCCGCCACATCATTTACGAGAAGAAAAGGAGACAATATATGTAGAAGAGTAGCATGTTGATGATAATGTTGGTGGCGTAGTATACACTAGCATTGCTAAATAAGTTACAGTGCTTAAATATTTGATAGATAAATTATATACAGGAGCAGACAAGTCTTCAGAATGAATTGTTTCAGAGTTCAAATGATATTGAGAATGACAGCTGATCGCGCGTTCTCTTACATAACTCCCACAAACCGTAGGCAGGTCCGCCATCAAATGAGGCTCAACATTTTGATGATTTATTACAGATAAATGTATTATAGCAGTGATATTAAGGAAGTGGATCCAGCCTAAGATTTAGTCGTCATCCTCTTCGCCCGTACCAGTCAACATGGCAATAAGACTCTGAGTGTCGATCATTCCTTTGTCGTCAATGTACATGTTGTCAAAAGCATCATTGACTTCTTTCGCGGTGAATTTCTCGCCGTATGTCATTAGGGCGTGCCTCAGTCTGAAAAATTGAAGAATTGGAGAAATTCATCTACTCTACTCTTAAGTATCTAGCTTTTTGCCTAGAAATGAATGCGCTTCACGCTTTTTACCTGTCACCATTGATTTTTCCATTATCGTCGAAGGTGCCGAAGGCGCTGATAACAACATCGTCATCGTCCGACCCTGCTGTAACATCGCCAACGAGGCATAGTGAGTTTCGATGAACGGGCAAGGGCCACACAGGAAAATAGAGGAAGACACATAGTGCAAGACCAGGAAATGCAGTGAGCGAAACACGTTCGCAGCACGCAATCATTCAAGAAGGGGGAGAAAAAGTGCGACACGAAATGATTATATACGAGATGATTTCAAAAATACGAAGGGATCTTGTCATTGTCAGACTCCGAACGGGAAGGCAGAACAAATTTTGAGGGTGCATGTAAGGGAGAAAAATAGAATTTCATAGGATATTCCAACACACTGATTGACATTCAATTAGGGATAAAGAAACACATGGTGGGGGTTTCATGGACTTTAAATTTTACGTCATGGGAATGTTTTTGGAGGACACGTGAGGAACCGGTAATAACATTGAAAAACACAAAGATGAATGCAACATTGACACTCGACACAAATATTAAATATAAATATAAATTAACAATTACTAGAATAATACTGATAATAATAATGACGGCAAATAATAAGTCTATTTCGCGGTCCCAATTAACCGATTTTTTTGCTTCACTCGGTGTTCGATTTTTAGCGATGAATACGCGACGCGAGGGGCACTGGCCTGTCCAACCTATTTGCTTCCGCTACGCCTGCGTGACCCTTACCCGTCACGTAGTCTTAATCGCTAAGATTGTCTCGTACGAACCTCCGGACATCCGGTTTGCGAATAGAGTAAGAAGTTGGGTGAAATTGATGGGTCCGGGAACTTCGCCAATCATGTCGTCTAACTCTTTGTCTGTTGCAAGGCGACCCACAGAATCGAAGGTTGCACGGAGATCCTCTTTGCCGATGATACCATCTTTGTCGTGGTCCATGAGTCCGAATGCCTTAAAGGAGAGACGAATAATAACACAGTTAATTTAATCATATGCCAAACATTCGCGTTTTTTACATCGGATGAAGATAATTCAAGGAAAATACAATAAAGCCTCACTTCTTTGAATTCCGCAACTTGTTTCTGTGAGAACATGGAGAAGACGCTGGATCCAGCGCGCTTCGCGCGTTTCGAGCCACGGCTGCTGGCCCTAGCCGATCCAGTTGGTGTTGCTGAAGGGCTCTTAGGCTTTTCCTTTGGTGGTTCAGGTGCTGGTTCAGGTTCTGGGGCAGGTGCCGCCGCCGCTGGCTCCTCCTTCTTCTTGGTCTTCTTCTTCTTTTCTTTATCCGCCTGGAAAATAAATGCATACATGAGAAAAAGTACAATACCGAAAATGAAACTTTTCACAAACCATATTGCATTGGAAGACTTCATAGTGATAAAAGTATCCCGTTCGACCACAGTTGTGAAAAGGAATGTATTAATTTGGTGGCAAAAATATGCCAACACAAGATAAACGATGTATGGTATCACAAATCGTTGGGGAATATGAAGATGCCAAAGGAATATTGAGGAGGCGTTGCCGAGCTTTAGCCTAAGAATAGGTCGTCTAACATCATATATCCCATTACAAACTAAAGAAGCTTTTCAAGCCCATCGCCCGGACATATATAGACCTGCCTCGTTACGTGCCTCTCAAATTACTTAAGATTATATAATCAAAAATATTCATCTTTGCAATATTGATATAATGGAATAACAAACAATGGTGCGTGCCAAGGTAATCACAAATCATATCATTATTTGATCCATGGCAGATATATGACTTATGTTGGCAATGGAGTCATGAATATCTTATCCACCATCTCGTTCACTATGTTCACATCTTGTCACAATTTTCTTATACGATGGTGATCAATTTTGCCCACCATCATCACTTTTCTCGTCAGCACAATGTTATTACACGATCATCGCGTGATACACAGGCAATTATGAGAGTCCCCTATCATAAAATTGTGGCCTTTCTGATCAGAGATCGAGTTGTACGCGCGCGTGTTGTGTTGCAATTGAACTTTACTTACCATGTTCAAGAGTTGGTGGAAATTAACTGGAGACGGTGCGAGATGGTTACTAGTGAACCAACTGTCCAAGCAATAGAGCTGAACTTATCTAAGTAACTTTTGGTGGTACTGCCCCCACTATGTGGAGCAGGAAAAGCAGGGGATGCTCCGCCTGGTTCTATACAACCCGTACGCGCCCATCTGACCATATTTAGTGTGAGCCGACTGAAAATAGAGTTCTTGACACCGACGTTTGGTTTCAACTAAAACGGTTTGCTGGGCACAATCCGGAGGCATCAAACACACCCGATTACCGAATGCTCGTACTTCTCTTCACATATAAACTCAAGAATATATATGTCAAGGGTGACTTCGTGCAGAGGAAACTCGTTCACAGGAGTGAGTTTTCGGAGGTTTCTAACACAGCAACGATTGATTGTTCAACAACGTGAATCAAGTAATTGCACTCAATTTCAGGAACAAGGATCAACGTTAAGAACTGTACACGAAATATGCCCTTCTCTGAAACAGCATCAGTTCGTTTCATAATTCTCCAGATAGGTGAAGAACTGTAGTGTGTGTGACAAGAAGGAAGACAAAAATAGTTTTCCGGCATTTGTGTAATGTTTCACATTGAAGAAAATGCATTGGTGAATGAGGTCGCGCCATGAACATTTTTTGTGCACGTTTATATCTATATTTACCCATTTTTCATGGATATCAAGAGAATTAAGAAAAATTAATGTGTAATATTCTCATGAGACTTCGCCACAATCTTCGAATGCTTGACGTGATTGTTAATGCAGTCTGTCATATGGCTGGTGGTTCTGCGAACAGGTCGCTTCATCTCAGTCTTCCGCTTGGCTACAGTTTTCGAACAACGTAATTTCTTTGGCCGTTGGCCCAGTGGTATGGACATGCTTTTTGCCACTAATTCCAATCTACATCATACGATGACAAACATGTGAAATTATTTATTTCATCGTAATCATAAATAACTGTATTGTGAATATGCATTTATATGTTCCTCACTCTATTTCCGATGACCGTGGAATTTTCGAATTAGATTCAGGAGCGTTGTCTATGGGAAGTGTCCTTGCAATATCTCTGCATGACCTACGGAATGTGGAAATGAGTGGCAGCGGCAGAGAATAGATTTTTCCGAGACAAGAGAAAACAATTACTGATAATCGGAATCGTCAGAACTTGGTATTGAAGTTCTCGACAATTCAGAAGAATCTGGGATGTCAGTACTGCCAGAGTATAAGTCGGAAGAAATCGAGCACCCAGATTGAGTTGGTACTGCCGAATGATCCAAGAGCCAAGGCTGCATGAAATTATGATGAGTTATATCACTTTACCAATCTAATCAGTCATACTTCCACTGTAATTTCACAGTTATCCGACGTTGATACGATAAACACTTCCACTTATTTGAATTTATACACAAACTATTCAATATTTTTAGAACAATGACGGTTTTAATCTATAAAAATTCAATATCTCAAACTTGTGTGTCGAAAAAAACCGCGGCATTGTCGTGGCGATTCTGTACCGAACTCATATATAAATTTCATCACTAGAAATGATATCCATATAAGCAAAAGGTATGAAATGTAGATAACCAAATACAGATCTCTATGATCTTGACGAGAGTTGGCTCTGTCTGGTCTTTGCTCGGGGTTTGTTTGTTTTTCAATAGACATCATTGTTGGGCTGTCTTGAGGGATGTGGTGTAGATGATCGAGATTCTCCAACAGATCAGTTTCTGTAACTCTTTGTTTATGCATTCTGGCGTCTCTATTCGAGATTGAAGAATAAGGATGAAATCATACCATCAGGTGAATCATTCACACTGTGAATACTCACGAGCATCCATTGCACTTGCATTTACATGGACCACGTTTAATTGTTTTACAGGTATGGGATAAGCGTTGTTGACGTTTTTCCAACCGTTTAGTCATTGTTCGTCGTTGATAATGTCTGTAATTAAGCGCTTTCATATTCATTCATATGAAATTGATGCAGGTTTTCACTTTATCTATTGATATATAATATATATTCTTTTTTATTTACGCTATTTGTCGCACCCATTCGCCAATGAAAGTTGTCGTAGTTTTTTTCAATTTAATTATGGCGTCGAGTAAAAAAACCATTCTCAATATCTCAGTGATTTTTCCATGAATCAACTCCCAAACCATGATACCGATTGCATTCCTGAATATACCACGATCCTTCCAACTACGTAGGGTTATGTACTTCTATTCATACGAACATTAATAATATCAACAAATTGAAATAATTATGTATAGTGGAAACAGGAAAAAACTTCAAAGGAAAATAAAAGACTGTCGTATGACTAGATATATCTAGTCACATCTAAATATATCTGTAGATATCGACTCTGAACTACATTGCCTGTAGCAGAGTGGTACACATTTGATTGTTTCAAGCCATGAAATACAATATTGAAAAGAATTTACAATTCTACGCATCGACCATATGACAAGCTGCACCTTGTTAAAGGTATGAAATATTCTCCATTTCAATTGTAGCTATTATTGGACTCTCATGCTCCGATACATTCAAATGTGGATTTGATGTTTTCGTTGATGAAGTCAGGTATCCTATAATATGGGAGAACATCTGAATAAGAACATAGTGCTTTCCATCGAGAGTAATATCGACACTGTCCGCCAAATCGACAAGTCTTCTGTACGGATCCCACGATGAATGTTCACGATTGGAAAGTTGTATTGCTATGACGCGTTGGGGAATGGTGGTTGGGGCCTATGTAATATATATATAATAGAAAGTCCCTGTAGAAAGAACCTCCCACCGCACCAATCGCTCAAGATGAACAAGTCTCGTAGCAGTCCCACTTCATACGGCAAGAAAGTACACTTCAGTGTAGAGTGAACATGTTATAAACTCGTGCATTCATTTCATTCTGAATTGTTAAAAAATGGGTTAATCTAAACAGGATTTTGCAATGTGGTGGATTGTATTAATTGTTTGTGGTAAATCATTTTCAATTGATGGAATAAACCACAGAGTTAAATTCAAACGGAATCTCATGATCATTTCATTATTACTAGTGAGCAGCGTGAATGGCCTGAGACTTGCGTCGTATATATCATCAGGTGGTCTCCATGGAGAGATTCGGTTTGAGCAGGAGACCGAGAATTCAATAAAGCTCCGTACAGCTCTTCAGGCTACCCTCCAATATCCTGATCAACAATGGCTATGGGCAATCACCAAGTTTCCAGTTGACTATACTACCATCGAGGATCGGTGTTCCGAGAAACATCTAGGGGAGTCGTAAGTTTAACAGCTGATAAGATTGATTGGGCGCGAACCGAGAATCTTTTCTGAAATCAAAGTGAGAAATTTTTGTAAAATTCTTTAATTTCAGTTTAATTGATCTGACCGATCTATTGGGTCCATTGACAATTCCAGGCAATGAATCACTTTCAATGGAAATTCATAATATAGATTTGACAGGTGACAATGGACTTTGGGGGAAAGGATTGATATTGAAAAACATCTATTCGTCGAAAACAATCTGCGCATCGATAACTGTACTCGAAAGGAATGGTGAAAAAAATGCCGAAGCACGATTCCAGGGTTCTATCGCCGGTCGTGTTTGGTTTAGATGGTTGGGTGGAAATGCTGGTGATTCAACGACAGATACAATTATATATGCTGATTTATATCACACTGCCAAGCAAAAACTTCAAAGCGTCGATTTCACTGAACATAATTGGAAAATTTACGTTACTGACATCCTGGACACTGGACGAGATAAGAGTGATTGTAATATTCTACAGACAGTGTTCGACCCGAATGATTCAGGTGCGGGAAAGTCTATTGGTGATGTTGATGGAAGATTAGGAAAAATTCGAGTTGCAGTTGATACCAATAAGAAATCAAAAACTGCTTATAGAGATCCGGTTATATCATTATTACCTGCTGATCTTCTGGGCTGGCATCGATCGCTTTATCTCGTCATATTCCATCCAACACATACTGATTCATTTCTTGCTTGTGCAAAAATTAAACATCGGAAATATATTTTGGCAAAGTAAATCAATATATTACTCATCTTTTTTCTTTCGAGAAGTTCTTCTAAATATGTATGAATTTTTAGAGAATTGGTTGTTTGTTTAGGACTTTGATAAACTCACGTGGTGTGAAAGGCACGGTGTATTTCACTCAAGAAACTCCGTTTCATCCAACGTGGCTTAATATATCGTTGAATCCAGTGAACGATCTGGAAACAAGATTGCGTTATGCAACAAAAATAGCTTCATATCGAATTCATGAACTACCACGTGAACCCAGGGCTCTGCATCAACCGTCAATAGTGAGTGGTGTGGAGTGTCAAACTACCAAAAACATGTACAATCCAACAGAGGTGGATGAGAAAAGTGTCCCGCCACCAGGGCTTGGTACTCAGGATCAATATGCTATAGGTGATCTCTCTGGCAAGCTTCAGGGTCGCAAGGAAGGTTCACATCACAACGATATTCTTCTTGGTAGTGCTAAATTGACTGGAATTTATTGGGATACATTTTTACCGTTATCCGGCGCGCACAGTATACTATCACGATCTTTAGTATTGCATAAGTGAGAATAATTGATTTTGTGGCCCTCAAAAAATCTTCATTTTCTCCGGTGACAATCAATGCAAATTTTTTAGGTATAATGAGACTGACAATAAAGGTATCATTCCCTGGATGTGTGGATCTATCGCACACCATATATCTAAAACATCTGGACAAACACCAATGTTAACTGCTGAAGCAGTGTTTCGATATCCAATCGTTGGGAGAATCTTGTTTCGACAACCGCAGAATGATCCAGCCATGGATACATCAATTATCATCGAAAACTTGGTTCATTCTGATGGAAGCGCACTTAATAACTCCGCCGAACATAGGTCGATACATCAGTAAAAACGTTGGAAATTTCAATATTGGATTTCTCGATAAATTCAAAATCTCTCCACGAGCCATGTGAACTTTCGTTTATTAATGTTTTATTCGATTCAGGTGGATGATACATGATGAACCACCTGGTCGAGACTATTATAATTGGACTGGAAGATGCCTCAGTGCAGGTGGTCCATACAACCCTTACAAAATTGAATGGAACCCTGATCAACCTGAACGTTGCGGTGTCAATGAAATATCTCTGTGTCGCCTTGGTGATTTAGGGAGACACGGCATGCTTGAAATTGCTGGACGGAAACGCGACGGTCCCCGAATATCCAGAAAACTATTCACAGATTCGCTATTGCCGCTTTCAGGACCGCATTCAATTCTGGGGAAGAGTTTGGTAATATACGATGATCATGGACCAGTGGCTCGAGGCGAGAGACTTGCTTGTACAATGTATTGATATTATTCCATACATTTATCTCATTGATAGCACATTGGTTTTCTCACTCTGCAGCGTTTATTATTATCTTTCCGTCAGAATAAGTGCGGTATATAGACGAAAGGCACTGGCAAAAGATTGGTTCAGAAACGGCGAGGAAAACAGTATCCGTGGAAAGTTGGAATTCATCCAACAGACCGAATACGATGTGACAGATATAGAAGCAATGTTGGAAGGTTTAAATCGAAAATCAAGCGCCTACCATATTCATATGACTTCAGTTGAGATGGATTTGGAATTTCCATGCGAGGCTACTACACTTTACAACACCTTCAACCCATTGAACGTCTCGAAAACTACTGTACCTTCACCTACTGACGGAACTGTTGACCAATATGAAATCGGTAATTTAAGTGGGAAGTTTGGAACCTTGCAAAATAGAAATCGATTTTTCCAGACGTTCAATGATACGTTACTACCACTATTCGGATATAATAGTATTATCGGACGCAGTGTCGTTATTCATAAAAAGGATAGAAACATCAGGTGGGCTTGCTCAACCATCGAACGTGGCTATGCACCATCAGAAGCTAGAGAATTACGCGCCATTGCATCTTTTCATCATCCTCATGGCTTTGCTTATGGATATATCCGAATGGTATATTTTCGACTAGAAGAATGAAAAAGTAATCGAATGGGGTACATTGATTCGATTACCGATGTGTATTCTTTTTCAGTCGCAACTGATACACAAAGACAAGAGTTCAAGTGAAACAGTAATCGAAGTTAAACTACGTCACCCGGGTAATCACGATCGGAATGTGGTGAGTTTATTGAGATTCGAATAAGTTTTGAGGGATGAATGGAAAATTGGAAATCCACCACAATTTCTATTTCAGACGAAAAATCACAATTGGGCAATTTACGTCAATCCTGTTGGCGTTGACGCAACTGTGAAGATCATGGATACACGTTGTGTGGCTGGAGGATACATATGGAACCCATATTTCACACAATTAGCTGACCCACTGAATGTAAAATAACTAATTGAATCTCTTCGTCTTCATCTTTTCCTGCGAATGTTTATGGATCAATTCACTACGATCTTTATGTACATCTCGTAATGCAGGAAGAGCTGTACAGACAAGAGTGTGGACCAGATTTGCCACTTCGCTGTCATGTTGGCGATGTATCTGCACGCCTTGGTCCTATCGATATTGGTGTAGAACGACAAATTTTCATGGACACAAATTTTCCTTTAGAAGGTCCAGTTTCTGCATTAGGTCGATCAATAGTCATTATGGACCAAAACTTAGGATCGCAAAGATTTGCATGTGCGAATATTGAGCCAGATCATAACATTGTCAAATATGCAAACATCAGAAGACCACCACGATTTGTTGTGTGAGTAAATAAATATAGTGACTGCAGCATTCGTCTTTGACGCTATTTCATCATGAATAAAATTCACAGTGCTCAATTCTTGGAGGATGTGAGACGAGTGATGGGCATACCAGAATGGATGTTATCGATCGACAGTAGAAAAACTAAAATTCTCCACGATGGTGCATGCATACAATTCCTACTACATTTCCGTGGACCCATTGCTAATCGTATTGAACAAGATTTTAGTAAACTGATATCGACTGGGAAATTGGATGAACCAAGTCTGGCCATTCCCGGTTACGTGCTACAGAAACGGAAGAAGACTTTGGGTCACCGGCAATGTGGGTCACGTGATCCAAATGAAAAAAATTTTAAATATCGGAATTCAGCAACTCTTACTCGCAACCTATCTATCATCTTGGCCATATATGTTTTCACTCACCATATGATACACTTAATATAATTTTATTTTCTTTGAATAACAATATTTAAAAAGTTTTCACATCTTCCAATTTCATTTATCGTGTAAATATATATATATAATACGCTCAATACGTGATATCAATGAATTGCCTAATTGAACGATTTATAATTATATATTTGTTGTGATACTTCTCTAAAAGCATTATCAGTTTTCCCTCCATGTCTGTATGAAGAAGGGATGAAAAAAATGAAAAAGAACGTTCGGCTATTACGATTATTTCTGAGGACTGAAGGGGTAAGTGAATGATGGGTAGGGTGAGAATCTCGAGGTTTATCAGAGAATTCAACGTAACATAATCACCTTGATTTTTCAGACTTATTTAGTTTCACTAATTGTTGTCCAATCTGAGCTGATATTAGACTATTAATTTTATTTTCAATCAATTGTCTGCTTCTTATTGATTTAACATTTCATCATCTTCGATATGAGTTAATTTTATTCATAAATTACCGACACGATTTGATAGGCACTTAGGCCAAGATTTTTAAATAGAAACAGAGAAAAAAAAACATTGAATAAACGATGAATTTTCACAACAGTCAACCATATTCACGAGTGAGTCCAACAAGTGCGGGCAATCACATGAATAACACATTTTCACGTTCTAAAATTGCATTATCATTTTCAATTTGAAGCTGTTGCTGTTGGAGTTGGCGCTGGTGTTGTGCTTGGAGTTATTGTATCCTCTGTAACAACACGTCGATTCTTCTTAATCCTTTTCCATTCTCCGTTGGTATAGTTCATTTGGAAATGCGTTTCAACTAACATAGAAACCGTTGTGCCATCAGGCTGTACTACATCTTCAACATTTTCTGAAAGCATCACCGTAACGATATTACCCAATTTGGGACACGGATTTTGTCTGGCGCCAGCCATAAAACCCAAAATAAGCGCTTTCTCCGGTCTCGTAACTTTATTTGCGGTCCTAAACATGTCTTGAGCTTCTAACATTTGTTCACGTGTGAGTGACAGTCCTTTCCTTGTATTTGCTGATGCTGTTGCGGGTTGTGCAGTAGTTTGTATTCGTATTTGTGTAACAGTTTGTGGTGGTCGAACTGTTTGTACAGTAGCTGGTGCTGGTTCTGCAGTAACAATCGTTGGCGCAATCGGCACTGGTGTACTTGTGCTCGGAGTCGTGGGACTTGCTGGAATGGTTGGCGTTTGTGGGACTGCAACAGGCGGTGTGACAACGACGGGTGTGGTTGGGGGAGGTGCATATGTTTGTGCCGGTGCAGTGGTCGTAGTTGTTGATGCTGCGGGGGTCGCTGGCGGATTAATGGGTGCCAGACCTTGAGCGTATTCTGGTGTAGTTGGTGTTTCAACAGGCACTGTAGTTGCAGGTACGGCGGTTGTTTGTGCTTCCACAACTTTCTTCTGTTGTTCTTCCAATTCAAGCATCCGTTTCCGTTTCTTTGCTTGTGCATAACCTAAGGGTTGTTCATTAATGTCCAATAATTTTATTCCACCGTCTTTACGGATCCTACTGCTAATTGGAGTTCGTGTATACATGGATGAAGGGGTGAGAGCTGGCGATCTGAAGCCGCTGGTGGGTACACGACTTGGTATTCCTTTCAATGGCGTCGTATCCGTCATTTTCCTTGGCATACCTCTACTCCTTACTGGCACCGTTGGTGCTGCGCTTTTCTTCAAGTTATTCGCGGCATCAACACTCTTTTGTAGCAATTCAGCTCGTAAAGCGGCACTTTTAGGTTTTCTTTTCAGTGTAAAATGTTTAGTAGGCGCTGGTTGTTGGCCAACCACTGAGATGAGAGCAGTTTTATTGAGGTAATGACATTCAAGTGGTAGCATTGCCGGATCATTCTGTTTTTTGAGTAATTTTCTCAGATCATTGACAAGTTCACTGAATATTGGTCGATGTTCATCTAAGTCCGAAATATCTGTGTTCAGTGATCCTGTTGCGGGAAACGTTTTCATCGCTTCGGATAGCATCGAAACCCATAATTCGCTATCCAATGATGCCACTTTAATGATTTCATCAAGTTCACGGTGCCACTGGAAAAAATGTTCGAGTCATTAAACAAATCCCGCCATATACATGTATGTATAGATGGCGCTGACCAACTTCATGTGTATTTTGAAGCCATAAATTATCAACATTTTATTATTCTATCATGAAAATGAAAATTCGGATCACGTTCACTCGTAATATTAGCAACGACAAATGTATGAAACCATTTGCACGCCTAAGTTTCAGAGAATAGTATAACGAGTGCGAAATGTGGAAAATGGTCTTACCTCTTCGACATTACGCCTGGGTATGTGGAAAAAAGAAAGAAGTAATTTGAGTTTAACTTGTGTCTGCAAGTCTGGGAAACAATCTTTGATGTTACGTAAAACTTCAGCATTCAATTGAGAACAAATAGAACTGCCCGTCCAACTATCATTTGATGTTCCCAACTTGTTATGAAGCCACAACGACGTATCACTGTCCCTCACATTCGCCATATTGGAATCATGTCAGTGTTGCCACTGCTCGAAATTAACGTATTATGCATTCAATGCAACCGCCAAATGGGAAAACGTGCCGTCAGGTACACAGCTGACGGGACACCTGTCGATAAAGTAGAAATCACGGTATTTGTGTATTTATATGCTTATGTGCAGAATTTAACGTTCAGTCCAGGAGCATTGGCGGCGCTCAAGTTCTTTTTGGTCGTTTCAAGTCGTGGTAAGTGAAGCTCGTGAAGAGTGTTTATAATATCCGATTAATCCACCTAAATAATAAAGATTTAATAGAAATTTGAGGTAAATATCAGTTTAGTGGTAAGGCAAGAGCACATATGTGGGAATATTTTTGTCACAAGTAATTGAAATCCTAAGAGAAATAAACTCTAACCTCATCGTGAACGACCCGGGTCGACTGACACATTGACGACATTTTTGTTTGTTATATCACTGTTCAAAGCATGAAAATTGATTGTTTCTGAGAGATGATGAGTGATAACGAGTTCGTTATCATATTCGAATTGTCTATGAGAAATATTCATTGTAAGACGAAAACGCGAGAAAAAAACATAACCTGTAAAAACGTTCCGATTTTTGATATGCTCACTGAGGCCACGCAAATAACAACATCCGGATGAAAAGTGTGAAATTAGAAAGAAGCGACCCGACAAATGGCCGTTGAATGTTATTCCTGTTTATCCTTTCCGTAAATAGGGCTTACCCAACTCCAAACACACATAAAACATCTATATGAATGATGTGAATAATATGAATTGGACTTGAGTTTATAGATTGCTATAAGCAGTACCTGCAAGTATGAAGTTGAGATATGTCAATGATGAACTATGTTTTTCATTTCAGATGGCAGACGCAAAGGCGAAGGCTCCTGCGAAGAAGGTTGCGGCTGGTACGCCATCAAAAAAGAAGCTGCCAACCCCGCGAAACTATGACTTGGGGAGTGGCGTATATAGATTCAGCCGAACTCGTATGTTCCACAAAAAAGCCATTTACAAGTTTTTGGAAAAGAAAACTCCTAAGACAGTGAGTAATTATGTTATTTAGTTGTCCTCAGACTGATGTTTTGTCACTTCCCTTCTTTTTTTTCAAGACTTATTGATAAATTAATTGTGTCAATTGTGCTAAAGGTGAAACCGAAGAAACCATTGACCATCGAGAAAAAAATCAATGGCGACAAAAACGGTGGCACTCGTATTGTCCGATTGAAGAAGAGGCGTGCCAATTACCCGACAGCTGATCCTGTCACGGTACACCATGCCAAAAAGTGTTTCCGTGATCATACACGCTATGTCAGGCCTTCATTGGTGCCAGGTACTGTCTGTATCCTTCTTGCAGGCCCCCATAAGGGTAAGCGTGTTGTGCTTCTTAAGGCACTTGAAAGCGGACTCTTGCTCGTAACTGGTAAGTACCGATTATTTATCGTCTATTTTTCGCAATTGAAAAGAAAAAGGCTGTTGTGATCAACTGTTCATTTTTGTATAGGTCCATTTTTGATCAACGCTTGTCCACTCCGGCGCATAAGCCAAAATTATGTGATCGCTACCTCAACACGAATTGATATGAGTAATGTCAATCTCCCCAAACATCTGGACGATGCTTACTTCAAGAGGAAGCGTGACAAGCGCGCCAAGAAAGAGGAGGGTGATATATTCACTAAGAAGAAGGTGGAGTATAAACCAAGTGATCAACGTAAATCTGATCAAAAGGTTGTCGACAAAATGATAATTGAAGCAATCAAGAAACATGCCGACAAAAAAATGCTGTTCACCTATTTGTCTGCTATGTTCGGTTTACGAAGCAGCCAATACCCACATAGATTAAAGTTTTGATCTGTGTCTATACCGGAGCGAAAATAAAAAATTTATAGAAATATTATTGTGTGTCACACTTTCCACCTTCATTGATTTCACTCCTACAACTCTGTTTTATCGACTCGTAAGATATAATTCAATCATATATGTGCATGTGTTGTATTAGTTGTATATTAGTGAATGTGTCAAAGTATTTGGTGTGATACACCCGATACATAAATATTACAATCTGAAGCATTTGGAAAATTGAACTCCAATGCGCAAAAAAATATTCCACGTACATGATGAATTATTAACGTCATATGCATATAATTTGGTCCAATAGACATTGTATAGAACTGTACGTACTAGATCGCACGACTGTTTACCATCCAATCTAACCTCTTCTCGTACATATATTTGTAGTTTTAATTGATATCGAAAGCACTCCTTGAGAACGAACAATGGAAAAAAATCAAAATCTCCCATCGAATGCGGAAATTATTGCAGAACTGACAAAAAATTTGGAAAAGTCATGCATTGAAGATGATTCAGAGTCAAAGATGGAAAATTCAAGAACAGCAGAAGATAGTCATTTAGAAAATCAATCAGAATCATCAAAAGATTTAGATGAAGAGAGTGATGACAAATGTGGTGCTAAAACCGCAGTACCGTTGGATGAGTTCCACATTGATGAAGAAAAGTTAAAAGACAGAGAACTACAATTAACTGAAGAAGATAAACAGGTTAGCATCAATGAAACCAGGTTCTTGAATTGTGTGTTGCCTATACGTTCCATTTCTAGAAACTCAGAACCGAGGCTGAAGTGTTGAAGAATGAGGGAAATAAAGCATTCATCGCTTCAGAATTCCATACTGCTATAAAAACTTACACTCAAGCTCTTCTGACTTGTCCTTTGGCATTTGAGAAGGACCGCGCTATTCTATATGCTAATAGAGCAGCTGCCAGTACAAAACAAGGGGTGAGTGTTGGTATAGATGGTCGATCTCATTCTCTCTGGACATCAATGCGAATAACTCCATAATTACATTTGCAGGAGAAAGATTTTGCGATCGAAGACTGCACGCGAGCTATAGAATTGAATTCGACTTATTTGAAGGCATACTTGAGGCGTGCCCAGCTGTACGAACAAGTGGACAAACTCGATGAATCATTAGTTGATTTCAAAAAAATTTTAGAGATGGATCCTGGACATTATGAAGCAAATCATGCTACCAGGGTAAGAATATTGGTTGTTCGATTTTGATCAATTAGTAATACCCGAAACGAGACACTAATAGAAAATACGGGATTAATTTCAGCGATTACCACCATTGATCCAGGAAAAAAATGAAAAACTCAAGGATGAAATGTTGGGAAAGCTTAAAGACTTGGGTAACCTCTTTCTCAAACCATTTGGATTATCAACAAATAATTTCAATATGGAACAAGATCCTACAACCGGCAGTTATTCAGTGAAATTCAATCAAAATCCGAGCTAATCAGCTAATATTTAAGTTCACAATTGAAAACTCACGAATTATTTGAATGTAATAAATATCACGTTAAGAGCAATGAGAATAACGACAACTTGTTTCTTAACTTTTCTGCTTTTAATTCACGATGGTTTCCTAAAATATCTGTTCAACTATTCCTTTTACTGACGAAATAGCGATATCTCTAATCGAAAATTTGACGGATATTGGGAAGGATGCGTCAAGTGTAGCTCTCGAAAGACCCGGGTTTGTCAAACAACCCCTTACATGGTTGCAATCCAAATATCGTACAAACAAGGGCATCAATCGTAGGTCAATCTAGAATATGACTCACCCGATCAATATTTTTTTGGATCATTACTCTCTCAAAAATACATTCGAAAAATACTGGGAAGGGTGATTGCCATCATATTCCTATTACATCTGGTGAATCGTGTCAACCGTCTGAGGTATTACAAATAAATTCAGACCAGTTTCATTGAGACCTCTCTTGTCTGTGGCACATTTCCAATATCGAACATGCGATTATTTTTTTGCTGTTAATAGCACATCCAGTTTGCTGCATGAAATCCTCATCTATACATAAAGTCAATCTCCAAAACGTGCCGGAAAGGGGTCATAGAATTATGAACCAGTGTATGCATACGTATTTGAGAGGATGGAGCTCCAGGGGAGTCAGGGGTATGGTATGTGACTGAACAGCTTTCATCAATTTCTATAGAGCTTTCCCATCCCTCATTGTATATATGCGCAAGCGTGTTGATAGTGAAAAGCTCTCCATTATACGCTAAACAAGTGTAGGGATAACAGGACTGACTGCGATCTAACGTGATTCAAAAGAGAATCGCCAGCGTCATAGATTTGTCTTGCGAAAACATTATACGAACATCGTCATATCGGCTCATGTTGCTCTCTCGTCCTTTTTTTGAAATGTACGGAAAGTTTTTGGACTCTTTTTCCATTTGGCTTATCTGTGCACGGGTGATGTCATAGGAGAATGAAAAAAATTGTGCGCGCGCGCTTACTTGCTCTTTGCGTCAAATTGTACATAGTTGCATGAATGTATTCAGCACACAGGGTCACATTGGTAGATAATCGAAGTTATTTTCATCGTCCCACGGGCGAGTATTTGATAATCGGCGAGTGAAGAGTGTCACAAGAGATCGGGTAGGGGAATTAAGAAATTGACGGAGCGAAGAAGAAGTAAGACAAATAAAATTATAAGACAAGTGACAAGAGGTGGACGAAAAGAAGGAAAACATAGAAAGGGGCACAAAAGTGTGAATGACATGTGAGCTGTGTGTACACCTTGATTGAGCAACGGAATAAACGACAACGTGACGTATACGTGTGTAACCATCAATGGAAATGACATTAAGCTCAGCAACCAGGGTGAGTTCTATTCGATTTCACGTTTATCATGTGATTTTCAGACCATCCCCATACATAGCTGACTATAATTCTGAAGGCCCGGCTGTAGCAATATGTGAATCGATAATTTTCATCGTTGTTGATTGATAGAATCCCAACGACGTTTTTGTTTCTTCTTTTCCTTCAATTTACAGTCATGCAGATGTTGTATTATACAAATCGAGTTTATATATAAATGAAAAAATATCCCCAATTCAGAGTTTTGAATTTTAATCATCAAGTAGATCATCCATAACTTAACCCCTTCACGCTTTTTACCCCCTCAGCTATAAACTCAGTGGATCCATAATTCAATTGTCACTCCTCTTAGCCTAGATGCTTGACATCCATAGCCTTGTTGTGTTTTTATTATTTTCTTCCATTATAAGACAGCTTACTTTCACAGACTCACAATTTCTCATAACATTCATCCGTGAATTCATCTTATCGGTGAATTGAAGTACTCATCTCTCCCGCTAAAACCATCACCCATTGAAATGCAAATAGGATGCTCGATGTATTCACAAGGAGACTTTTACTGTCGTTATTTCATCATTTTTACGGAAGTAGATGATAAATGTCTATGACACATAAATATTATTAAATGCTAACTATTCTCCTTCTCTCACTCTCTCTCTCTCTCTCCCCGGATCGACATTATCAGGATTGAGTAATATCAAGAGAGCGTGAACGATTACGGAATTATAAGTATCATTCGGATATTCGTCATGGTGTTAATACTATTTAACTTTGAGTGTTATTACAAATGATGCCTCAATATACGAGTTCATTACATGATCTGGATTACTGTTAGTTTGTTGCAAAACATTTTCTCTCCATGACTACCAAACAGAACTCCTCGACCTCGTTTTTGAAAAAATAACACTATTTTCTGAACCCTCATTCTTCGAATCATTGATAGCAATTCGTGATTCATGATTTTTACTCATGATGAAAGTGAGGCTAATTCATCTGGAATACCAACATTCATCATAATTTTCTGCATTTCAGTTTTTCATCTAGATTCGCAATTCAATATGGATATAAAAGCTCATTCGACTTACCAACACTACAAATTCTATGTTCGCTATTGTTCTTTCGGTTCCACATTGAAGTACCCATAGTCTTTGATTGAATTCAATTCTTGGCACCGACAGCGTAATGACGCGCATACATTACACTAAAATTGAGATTGGTGATTGCGGAAAGGTCAAGGGAGTGGTAGGATCGATCTCTCGACAGCAGAAATATTCGTGGAGGTGGACAAGGAAGAGAAATTTTTGAAGCTGTTCCAGAATGTTCATTAATTATTGAATGAAATTGGTAATTAAGTTTGAGATCATTCATAGAGCAATTATTCACTGCATCCATCAGGAACAATGCAATGAGGACAATCGATTCAGTTGATGAATAGAAAGCCGATATAATTGACAGATACAACAGACTTGCGTTTCCGATCATTTTGCGAAGCATTAATTCATATCTGTTTCCCCTCTATTGAATGCAACTATTCCACTATCTTTTCATATGTGTGTATGAACACATTTTCCATTACGCCGCCATTCTTGCTCTTATATCATTGATCCGAATGACACGTGACATTTCCTTCTGTCAGGTGTAATGTAATGGAGATATTCATAATGTTATTATTTGGATTTTTTTCATTTCGCAGGAGGGGACCATGAGGCGAAAACGATTGACCCGAAGACAAAGATGGCCATTGCATCTAGCACTTTTACTCTTATACATTCTCGTACAACTAGTATCTTCCGCAAGTCTGTCTTCTTCTACATCGAATTCACCAGTAAACGCTGCCACAGTAACAACTCCAACATCAGCTGCGACAACGCCCGGGACAACGACAGTAAAAACATCAATAGGATCAACGACTCAAAAAAAAGTGATCGTAACTACTCAAGTTCCTAAATCACAAGAACAAACGAAGAATGATAAAAAGCCACCAGAGAATGGCTCAAAAGAGGCAAAAGTCAATAGCACAACGGTAAGCTGGATGGAAATATTTTATCAAGACTGTAAAAGCATGATTCATTATCTCACTTGTTTTCAGATCCCATCACCCACGACGAATATTGTTCCGAAATCAGCGCACCCAACGTGGCGACCACGACGAGAAAATTGTTCAGCACCAGCTATTGAACAATTCCCACGTCCAATAATGGGGCCAGATGCGAGGAAACATGGTGGCCTCATAATTCATATCCTTGTCGCAATCTACACGTTTCTGGGACTTGCAATCGTCTGTGACGATTATTTCGTCTCAAGTTTAGACAGAATATGTGAAGAATTGAGATTAACGCCAGATGTAGCTGGTGCAACGTTTATGGCCGCTGGGTCATCGGCACCTGAGTTGGCCACAGTCATTATTGGAGTTTTTTTTGCTAAGGATGATATTGGTGTCAGCGGAGTCATTGGCAGTGCGGTATTTAACATAATGTTTGTAATTGCAATTTGTGGCTTGTGCACATCTACAGTATCGAAGCTCAACTGGTGGCCACTCTGCCGTGACTGTTTCTTCTACTTCATTTCTATCCTTGTGATGCTTGGCACGATTTACAACGATATTATATCATGGTAACTTCCATTTGTGTTCATGAGAAAAAAATTGAATCAATCAGTTGAAAAAAGTCTTTAAAGATATCACACACTCACGGGTAATGTTTGTACCGAATAGGGCTGAATCGTTGTTGATGCTGATCACGTACGCGATATACTGCATTGTACTGGCGTACAACACACGGTTAGAGCGATGGGCAAAGTCGTATAATATTCCATTTCTTCCCAAAGATGATGAGCCCGCGGAGGAGAGTGCGTTAGTGAGTTACAGGTCCTTACAAGAAGACCGTTTATCATATACTGGACCGAATTCGCCTGTAACCGATCAACCCAATGCTCAGAATCGTGGGTGCCATACATTTCGCCATATATGGAATTGGCTTATGACATAACTATATGATATGCATGTTTAATGGAATGTCGCAGGAGGTACTCCTGGATTAGGTGAGGAACTTGGTCAGCAGCCACAGCAGCAACAACAGCAATCATCACAGCAACAATCTGCGCCGAAACAGCCTCAATACTACAAGGCTAAAGAGTTCGACCCGAATGAAGTTTCACCTCTCGAACGTCCCGTAGACGGTGGCAGGTGGGCTTTATTCACCTGGGGCTTGGTCTATCCAATTCATTATACATGTCGTGCAACAATGCCAGATTGTCGTCAGGAAAAGTGGCGCGGCTGGTATCCATTTACCTTCTGTATTTCAATGATTTGGATCAGTTTCTACAGTTACATAATGGTCTGGATGATAACAATAATTGGTATGATGAAAAACGTTCAGTCCATTCGATATTGAAATATTGTATAATATACATGACATCCGCAAAATCAATTTTTTTTCCTCATCAGGAAGTACATTAGGAATTCCGGATACCGTCATGGGCTTAACCTTCGTAGCAGCTGGTGTAAGTGTACCAGACGCTCTGTCTTCATTAGCTGTCATCAAAGAAGGTCTTGGTGATATGGCAGTGAGCAATGCAGTCGGTAGTAATGTCTTTGATATCCTGGTATGTCTTGGACTCCCTTGGTTCATTCAAACAGCCATGATCCAACCGGGTTCGCACGTGAATGTCACTAGTCGTGGTAATTATGATAATTAAATGCAATTGGATCTCATATATTCATGTCACAAATCTCTCACGTTTTTATAAATGCCACGTATACATAGGTCTGACGTATTCAACCCTATCACTGCTCTCGACTGTCGTGTTTCTGGTATTGGCTACTCATCTGAATGGCTGGAAACTCGACCGAAGATACGGTGCAATATTGATGGTTTGGTATTTAATATTCATTATATTCGCATCGTTGTATGAACTCAACGTTTTCGGTCAAATGAATCCGCCAGTGTGCCCCAGCATTTTTTAATCCAACTGTGGCAAATATACAATTGCATATGAATGCATATACGAGATGACAGGATAGCGTATTTGGAAGTGAAGAGGAAATTACTATACCAGAATCATATACGTTGTCCCTGTTATTCGATATCCAAGCCTATATGGAGGACAAAAGTGGTTATTATTAATATCATCATTCTTATTATTACAATGGTCGTTAATCCTAACAGTCAATGCATTGATTATGCCGCAATTTCGCGAATAACCAATATAGAAAAAAGCGAGGTTAATACGAAAATAAGTGGATTATATAAAAGATTGATGTTCGTTAAAAGCCATTGTGGCATAAATATTCACGTTTTGTGCGGAGAGAATGTGCATGATAACACATCGAAAGAATCCCAAAGTTCCACAGAAATTAATTTATGAGCTTACGAAAAATTCATAATTATCATTCAACTATTATGGAATTTGCGTTTCGAAACAATTTGAATATTATATTATCATGAGAAATACTAATATGTACTATAGGCCTAAAGTGTGTGGAGTCATGTCGAAGAAACACAAGTAACCGTTCAAATATATAAACAAATGCCGGAGTGATATAATTGAATGCCATTGGTTTTTCGTGAGCAGATTTATGCATGCCGAGCAATTCATGCACACATTAGTTATTATAATACATTCGTACATACCATATAAATGTACAGTGTTGATGATATTTGCTTCTTCCATTATTCTTATACTATATTGTACTCGCCAGTTGCATTCATTCCTTCTATTAATCAACCAAACCTTAATGAGTTACGTGTGAGCCCAATTATCACTGTAATAACCTGTATTATGAAATTGGTTATTGATTGCGTAATATAAAAAATATACATCAATGAATATTATTGAATATAGTACAGCTCTGGCACGGCCGCTCGGAAAATAAACGAGATCAAAGCGATTCCGCGTTAACGCGAGTAATATATGGAAACACAACTCGTCATATATACGAAACAATGTGAAGAATGGCGGAAAATACGAAGAAAAATTGATTATATAAGAAGAGGCAGGAGGAAAAGTAAAGATATAAAAAGCGTCGAGTGAAGGAGTGACCAAATACAGTGGGGGAAAGAGGATAGATAGAATACGAGCGGACTAAACGAATAATGTGAAAAAAAAGCAGGAAAGACAATAATTGACGCAGCCTTATTCGATGAAAGTATCTACACTATCAGACTCTGCGCGCTCCTTGGATATTACCCGTACAAATACACTTAACACACATACATAAGTAACTTTCGCTTCCACTGAATCCTTTGATCTTTCAGAATCACTCGGCCGATGTCAAGTATAATCGAATAAAAAAAAAGAAAAAATGAAAAAAAAAAAATTATAAATGACTCAAAAGACCAAGCTAAATATTAATTAACTCAATATTGCATTATAAATGTTTTGAAAATGAACATAATCTTCCACAGCATTGTCGTTGAAACCTTTGTTTCATATTATTTTAATTTGGTCCTTCATAATCATACTGACTTGATAGTTCTCTTGCGTGGAGTCATATTATGTATTAGTGAGTAATTGAGATAACAAAAGAAAGAATGGTATTATTGAATGTGCGATGGCAAGGATCGCGCAGTGGCATTTCCAATTTATAATTGTTGTATTATCCATTAGAGGCAATAACTTTATTATATAATATGAACCAAAAACAAAACAAACGAAAATGAGGTTAGAATGGATTTAACGATTTTATGTTGTTATATTCAACTTACATTAGGCTGTATATGCATTGTTACGAATTTATATATACACGTACAATTATCATCGAGTAGCCCTAATAATATTGGGGTTTGCACGTAGCTTTCAATGACACTCACGCGAAAGAAATCGACATTTTTTTCAATATAAAGGAGAACGACAGAAAAAATGATCATTGACGTATTGATGCAATGTCTAAGGGTCAGAATCAATTGGTACCCCAATTTATTACCAAAATCGATGTATAGAAATTCCAAACGAAGATTGAGACGGAGAAAATTATCATTCCTCATCTGGTTGTATCATACTTATACGAGATTCGGATAATTCTGCATGACGTTGTAGAAGAGAAAATTAACCGACGGTACACATAATTTTTTTCCGTCTCAATCTTCGGCTGGTTTCACAATATAAAGAATATCGAATAGCACGAGCTTTTACCGTATCGCTATGAGCTCATTGAATATATCGTGACGTTTCTGTTAATATTACATTGTAAAATATTATTTAGTGTTAAAAGTAAGTGACACAATAGGAGACCAACGAATGTTATATTTTCTTATATTTCAGAGTTAAATTTATTTGGAGTTGTCTGTTTTCGATATATTAGATGATTTCGGTTCATGAATCGTGCGCGGTTAATTCAGGAATTGGTGAGAGGGTCAATATAGAATTTAGCTGTTGTGATATATGATATTTATGATAGTTTTGCAGTATGATAAGTAACTTATATAGATGAAACATATATATAATACATATTTAAATACATATATTAAGAACATATTTGAACAAAATAGCTGTAATGAATTCAAAACAACCGATGCAGACGTTTTTATTCCAATTAGAATATTTATTTTACTGTATAAGTTGTCTTTGCTACATAAATTTTAATTAGAAAATTGCATTGCCGAAATTCAATTACCGTTCCCAAAATAACATTGAAATTATAACATTGTGATGACATTTTAATTGGATTCAATTAAAAATAATACAATTTAAAAACCAATCTTATATTTTCCGACATGACCAACCGTTATTCATCATCCTTCAAAATCAGGCGCCACGTTTCGCGCACTTCTGAATGCAAATATATATGTATAGCTCTCGAAGTACGGTGTTGAAAAATTTGAGGTTATGGGTCGGATGCTGAACCACACCAATAAGAAGGTAATGTTGAATTCCGCAACAGCGATTGAGATATTCAAACACGACCTTCACTTATGTTAATGACGATTCACATATGGTTCATTCGCATAAGAGTCGCGGAATTCATCTTTCATGTTTCATCGAGAATCACCACATCATTGGCGATTGTATATGTAATCGATATATGTTTACGTATGCATAAAAGTATATATTTCACAGCAAATGGCGGCGAAACCGTAACGAAATAATATATCGATAAACAGCATAAACTGATGATTATCAATGACAGCTGTCACGGCAGAAAGTGGAAACGTGGAATGTTTGACATTAGAAACGTGTACCTCGATATTATATCATTCTAATACAATCAAGTGCCGCAGAAAAACAGCAATTATATGAGAAACGAGACGTCGCATTTCAACAAAAATATATAAATCAACGATTTAATTCTCATAGAAAATGAGGGGTATTCTAATATTTGATCACCTGAATGATGTTTTGTTCACAAAATGCGATAGAAAATTCGCGAGTCACATACAAAATTTGGCAAGAACTCAAGGGCTCCTTCCCGAGAATATGGTACATTTAATTATTGTATCTCGTTGTGACTTGTATTAAAAATTCAACTCCATTTCAGAAGTTAAATGGTTCATTAATTATTGTTGCGTAGGATCAAGGGAGTAGTGACTTGCATCAACTCAGTGCAAATGTAATCATGCAGTTATTCTCACCTATACTTACATCACAACAAGTTATGGCTTCTCAATTCGGCAACTCGTATACATCTATGAAATGTCATGATGGTACGAATATGGCATTCGATGATTTTATGGGTTATACATTTTTATACGTTTCTGATGAGGACATTGATTTGATGAAGAGAACGTTGGGAGTTTGTGTTGCTATTGTTAGATATATTTGTGGACCCGACGTCGTTGTGTATGTAACAAATTTCTTTGGGAATGGTAACGGTTGAATTGGTACTAAACGTGTGAATGTTTTTGTATATTCCAGATTGAAGAGCCACAAGCAACGTGCAAATCTCGTATCGTCTCTCATGGACGCATGGAGAGACTTGAGAAATCATGAACAAAGTATACTCACTGAGGCCGTGGAACAGCTAAGTGTCAATGCTGATCTCGCGTCATCAGCTCTGAAAATTCTTCATGATGCTGCTGATAAACTGAAAGCCCAATCTGATCTATCAAATGTACATGTACTTGTACTGGTGGAGCATAAATTTTTGTCACTTTATTCGAGTAAAAATGCCCAAGATCTCAGTCCTGCTGACATTTTGTTGATGATACTGATGTCCAAAGTCGCTCATGGGAGTGAAAATGGAGATGATGATAATCGTGTAATTACTGATGAAGCCGATATACTTCTGAGTTGCAGTAACTTTTCGAGTGAAGATGCGGGACTGGTGCATGTTGATGGAAAATTAGCCAATCCAACTTCTGCAGATATTACTCGTTTATTTAGTGACTCACGAGATTCATCAGTGAGTGATAGTCTCTATTCTTTAGTTGAGGATGGGCTATATAGCCAGCTAGTATTGTTAGGATCTGATCAATCACGTACAGCAAATACCGTTCACATTTCCGAACTATCTCAAGGAATCAGTTTGGTTGTTATCGTAGAAGTTACTCATTTAGCTATTTCATCAGGACTCTACGATTGCTTTTATTACCTGAATGTCATGAACAGTTTGCAAATGCAGCGAGACACAGATGAATTGAAACCTGCCTTCGACAGTTTCGATGTAGCAATCAAAAGAACTATTGATGGGATCCGCAAGAATCGGGCACACATAAATAACGATATCGATATGTGTCAAAGACGTTTACAAGTTAAGTGGGAATTTGTTCGACGGAAGTATATTGATTTCTTCAAGTTACGTGACTCCGATTCAATGCTTCAGATTGAGTCGAACATGCCCGGATTGATGGACATATTGAAGAAATTATATCGTTTTACGTGCTCAGACCGGAATTTTTTGAAAATAGGAAACGACGTTATTCGGACTGTCAGTCGACTAGTGAAACAGAAATTCAATGATTTCAGTGATTTCCTCAAAGTTAAAGCTCTGAAAAATTTTACACTTGGATCAAGAACATCCCTGACAATTAATAAATATTTGGAGGAATTCCCAGGACTTGTACACTTCATTTATATCGATCGTGTAACCCATAGAATCACAGCACCGACACTGGATTTCACGAATCCTGAAACGCTGGCACTGACAACGAATAAAATCTGGTCGATGGTTAATTACAGTCGATCTCATCTACAAGAAGGCCAATTTTCAGTCATGTGGAAAGATACCACATTCAATTATGCTTATTTTCTGTGGTTCGAAGATAATTCTGTATGTACCAAGAATGACAGTTACACGATCACACTCCAACTACATGTACTAATTCATTCCTTTGTCTTTTCAGGGCTCTGCGCTGAAATGCAAGACATATCTCAATCATAACATGAAAAATTTTCCGCTACCAGGCATTTTGTGTGGCGATTATTACAGAAAATTGACGCAAGCTTGTTTTCCCAAAATTTCACCGAACAAAATACGAGTATATGAATTGTATTGTGTCCATTTGGGGCTCGCTACTTCGTCATGTGTCTTGGAGCATTCACGAAGATTGGCGGCGACCATATGGGAAGTCACTGGGTTGCCGAATAATCCTACTGATATCCTATAGAGTGGAGCAATTATAAACAACTATTGTGCCAATATTAAAAAGACCATTCCAAATTTGGTGACATAAATGTGACGTGAAGCAGTATTAGTAGATAAATTTCACCACATCAAATGCCAGGAGTGGATGTGATCGACTAGATCTTTCAACTTTCAATGAAGATATTGAGAAAACAGAGATTATCACTTACATGTATTGTTTTAACGTTAGAAATATTTACAATCTCTAATATATCTATATAAAAACATATTATCTTTGGATAACTTTCATAAGTAATTTATCTCTATCTTATGAGAATGCTGATGCAATGAAAAATAGGAGGAAAATGAAATCTCTCAATGTAAAAAAATGCGTAACGTGAATAATGTAATTAAATCTTAAGAACTATCAACAGTCTGTTACGTCAGATTTTTTTTTCATAACATCGCAGTAAGATTTCCGTGGCGGCGTTACCTGCTCAATGTGTTGAGATGAAAAACAAGTGTTATTCACATTCATGGTAATAGCTGCATTTTTTGTTAGAAATTCAGTTTCAGTAGCTTTGTTGTACTTGGAGGTAGTCGATTTACCAATTTCCGTTACGTTATTTTCGTTATTCACTTTTTTTATCTTATTGTGGAAGTGTGGTTCACCGAATGAAAAATTTTCATTAGACTGAATAGGTTCCCCTTTAGTCTCATGTTTTTGACGAAGTTTCTCTCGTAAATAATTAACTTTTCTCTCCAAAATCGCAACTTGTTGATCAGATTTGCATACTTTTGGAACCAAGGTGTTCAGATGGTTTTCAACAGTTTTTTGAATTGTCATGATTGTTTGGATTCCCGGTGTATGTGGATTCACTCTACAGAGAATTATAAGGATGTTCAGTTAACAGTTGTATCCAATTACCGTCGAATTAAACTTCATTTAATATATTCGTTTCAATACATAACTTACTTTATATTCTCCAATAGTTCTGAGAAATAGTTCGGTGCATTATCAATATGTCGAATTGGTGTGGGTTTATAGTCGGAACCATCGTGCCTCGATGCATCTGCACCCAGGTTATTTATTCGTAGAGGAATCGGTCGATAGATTCTGTAAAAATCAAACGTTCGTTTGATATTGCTCTTGGAACAATTATTCAGTTGATCTAAAACCTGTGGAGACATTACCCATTCTTATATCGCAGGAAAACGTGGCGAAACTTATGAGTAGCACCGTTGCTCGTAGTTGCATAATTTAACATACACGCAACAAACGTGTGTTCATTATGAGGATTATGGAATAAACTCTCGAATTGTCTATGCAAAATTTTGTCACGAAAAGTTGGATTTAAGGAACTGTTCAAACGGAATCGATACCAGCCCACGATCTCTTTCTTTTTTCTTCCAAGAAAGCCATTCAGTGCTTCAATGTTAACGTTTCCACCGCTGTCATACATCAAACCCGTTGTTGGACAGGGAAGAATTCCCGAGATATCTGTGGGACGATTGAATAACAAGGGACGATATATTAGAGTTGTACAAACTACTTATTCCATATTTTTCTAGAGAATAACTCACCAACATGAATTTTTGTGGATTCTACCTGCCTATCGGCATCAGTGACGTTTTTCGTAACGTATGTGAGAACTTGGCCCAGGAGAAACCCCATCTGTTGATAAGAAATGAGAATTTTTTAAAAATATTTCGAAAATTGATAGTGCAACCGCCGTTTCTGGATTTGTTATTGTAAGGTTAGATTGACATAGGGACTCGTTTGTATTCTATATCAACCGTCTCTCGAAAATCTAACTGTCGAAGATAAGCCCCTTATGATGTTTGAAAATATTTCATTGCTCTACTTACTTGGTCACCAACGCTTTGAACATTTTCGTAAAATAGAAGCGATAATGCAGCACCCGAAATTGTTACAAGCAATCCGTTATCCGCCATGTTGACAGTTTATCGAATCGCGGCATGATACATTGGCAGGGCGCTGCATACATGTGGTATATGGTCTATGTCATTCACGGAATGCGTAGAAATCTTTATAAAGGAAACACCGCTAACGTATTAATCGTCTGCTATTCAAAAGATATACCAATAGGCCGGGGAATTCGGAAGAAAGGTTAAACTATAGGTTTGCTAATTTGATCACGTAGTTTTGTAGAATACAGAAAGAAAATCATCAGCTTTAATTTCTCTTTGTATTTAAAAATTTTCTACTAACGCAATAATGAGTTTTTCCTGAGGATATGGATCTTCTTCAGACAGATAAACATATAAATGTAGATTTTAATGAGATAAGAAACAGTGTGCCTTGCGGAATGGATACAGAACTGTTGCAGATGTTTTGGATTCAAACATTCATGATTGAACTACAAGAGGAAAGGTTGCTCTGCAGTATTTTCCAAGAACAGTAGTACTAATGTATGTGGTCATAGTAATAATTGAATGATTAGATATTTTCATCATTGTTCGAGGAAATTATGTTGAACTTATGGATTATTATAACCGAGTAGTGCGACGTTCAAATTTCTCACATTTGATCCGGTACTTTCTATTCATAGTGAACAAAGGATCGAGATGTTTCATTTCAGATGGTGAGAGGTTAAGTGTTATTCATGCATAACAGATATAAACATCGTATATTGACATACCTTGTTGAAAATGGAAAAAATGTGTGAAATATTTGAGATTGGGATGGGGAAAGTCCATATAAACATCAATATCTTAGCTTTACAAATCACGTTGATTGCGTTGTAAGTATGTTCTCTACTTGTCATTTATTAACAGGTCTTCGGTGTTCTATATTAACATTCACTAAGTTTATCATTCAAAATACTGAAGATTAAGAACAAGTATATTGAATGATGAAAATTGCACGTTTGTGCTATTGATTCAATAGATGAGATAATGCTCAATCGAAATGTTCTATGTGCCACTCTTTATTGGTACTTTTTCTATCATAGTGAAAGAAAATCATCTTTATCGCCAAAAATATTTTCATTGATTGCGATTCGATTAACGGTTGCAAAATTATTTTCTCCGAAAATACTATGAAGATTTTTTCAAAAGGCAAATGGATCCAAACAAAAGTAAGAGATGGAGAAATTGAGATCGCAATTTCCAGAAACAAGATTGAAACTGTGATGGATAGCCAACGTATTCCGCAATAATGAGTTCTGTACGATGTTCCTTCGATATAAATTCCGTTAAATTTACAAAACTGTTCAGATCAAATTTGGATATTATAGAATATCTGAAAAAATAGCAAAAAAGCTGTCAGAAGTGGGATTCGAACCCACGCCCACAGAAGTGGACTGCGACCTGAACGCAGCGCCTTGGACCGCTCGGCCATCCTGACTCAAATAGAAAAATTTTTGATGTCAATCATATTGCAAAAATATATAAATTAATTCAAACTCCCTTGATCTGATTTTGATTGTTTCACATCTGAAGAATGAACCCAGTGATCGAAAATACCATTCAGCTACACATCAAAAATTTGTTCCCAATATGAGCACTGATGCGGACACGGTCACTCCTTTCCTCTTAAATGTGAAACAGAACCGCTGCATTCTCCGCTTGCCAAAAATAATCTTACGTCTGTGTTCAAAGATGATGTATTTCTAGATTCAAATACACGAGGAGTACTAAATGGCGGTTGTGATGTAACGAGAGGGACAGTGGCTTCAGTCGACGTGAAAGAATCATCGAATGATAGTGTCAATTCAGTAAATCTTATATAACAGGAAGAAAACTAAAGAGAAGAATCAACACGAACAGGAACAAACGGATCATTTTAGGGCATGGCGGAAAAAGCGAGGGATTACCTCAGTGAGAAATGGGAAAACACTGCACAACCGGTGAGTGTTCTCTCTATTATTTTCTCATCACTTCAATTAATGTATAGACATGACCGTACAAGTTCAGGGATCAAAGAGTGATGACTCTTTCAACGGCATGTGTATCTCATGTTTATTCCAACGACATGAAACTTTCATGGACTTACTCAGTTCATCATTACGCACGCCCTGTACGTAGTATTCTATAAGTTGCGTGGAGGAAAAAGAAGTGCAATATTAGTGTGACGTTACAGTTCGTGAAAAAGAGAGATGGTATCAAGGGTTTGTATGGATGAGTTAACGTACGTATCCATCCATTACCCGTTGATTATTATGAAAAAAAAAAATTACAGTGAGAAGTTGTAATTTGAATTATTATTTCATGTTACGGCATAATTATACTCCGATTAGATCGACGATAAACTGGAAATGTGTATGAAAATATGCTGCGATAATAGCAATCAGAATCCGGGAAAAAAGTTCAGCGGGTATTCCCTCGACGACAACAAAACCATAAAATATATGTGATCTCTTCTTGAGCTCCATGTTATCTGAGTACAAGTCAACTTGTTATCAAAACGGAAATATGATATCTATATGTCACTATCCATGATTGATTATATCAAAACAATCAATTATTATTGTCTCACATCTCCTATTTGCGTTTCAATTTCACTGAAATTTATTAGCCTGCCCTCTATCTTTTTGCCTGGTGAATACTGCACGAGGACAATTAACGTATATCATTTAGATATATGAAGAGACATTGCGACGTTAAGCTAATTGAAGCATATTTGTAATTGAATGGAACGCCACTGGCATCTCGCATTACAGATAGATTGTAATTTTGCTTCGTTATATTGTATCTCATTGTATAAGCTTCTATGATAATGAGCTCTTACGTTTACCACAATATGGTACTGCAATTGAGTCTTTTTATAGCTATCATAAATAGTCGTTTCTGATCTTCGGCAGCACATCAAAGAGTGTCATCTCTCATTTTTTTCATTTCCTTCTTAACGTCTTTAGTTGTCACTTTAATTTACTGCTCACAATGAAGCGAAGTAAACTGCGATGATTGCTTCATAAATTTTCAAAGATTTCTCATGTTTAGTCTTCATCATATAATGATATATTGATGAAATCGTATGGTCGATTTTTCCATGACTTTTCGCAGCTGATTTTTGTACATGGGTTGATTTATCTGGTGACCTTCTATTCTGTGCGAACTTGAAGGGGAATGCTCAAGCGCACTGGTTTCTGCCCGTGAACCAGTGACCGCTGTTTGTTCGTTCCACCACCGTTCACACTAACTACCCTTACATATAAAGGTAATATCTATATCATGCCGGGATGCTGTACTAGAGCGCTCGGAAAGCGTCACGTCGTCACAGTGATCGCCGAAGTTCATGAGGAATTACTTTGAATCGGCCGCACCCACACCCTCAGTTATAATATTAGGAGGAACCGGCTGCAATAAACAGATTGATAAAACACGAAGGCGTATAAGTTATTAGAAATAAAAGTAGAAGTATTGTGATATAGAAAATATAGTGATGAAAACAAAGGATTTGTCGCTGTTCAGCAAAATTTGTAAGTGTTATACAAAAAAGGACAAAACTCGAAGAATGACTGATGATGAGGATGATTCCATCGAAACGCCATTGGAAGTCATGTCGCAGGTACATAATTCAATACATAACCTTTAATGAAGTCAGTGGAATCGATGGAAATTGTCAGAAATACTTGTTTCATTCATGAAAATGATTAGTTAATTCATGAGGTTCTAGGTTAGCTTTTTGGAACATGAATGAATTCGATCTTCTCTTGTTCTCTCTCATCATGTTGCAAACTCCTTGTTGCTTCACAAAACTGGAATGTGTGGTGCTAATGTAATATCTAGTCTGATAAATCATCTCAACCAAGATTTCGCGACATACGGAATAGTCGCAGGAGAACCGAAGCAATAGGAAGAGAGACGCAAAAGATTTTGCAAGTCGATCGATGGCGAGGTCATGCCTTAATACGATAGGTAAAAGTATATTGTAATAGGTGTATGTGTATACATGTTTCTAGTTAGAATGACTACGTAATGTATCACGCGAGTCCGAAAGTTGCCGAGTCCGAGTTGGTATTGACCTAGCAAGCAAGTCGCGCGTGCGCTCTTCTTTCGAATGATGTAGGTGATTTAATGGTATGTCAAAAAAGAAGTGAATGATTCAAAGAAATCCCATTGGAATTGATTTCACATCATTTGAAACCACTGTATTCATTTCTTCAAATTGATTTCATCACATCACTTCTTATCACTATGAATGTGTAAACTTTCACTTCGATGTAAAGTTTAGAATTAAAATATTTGATAGGAATGTATTCGATACGAAGTTCTGTTAAGCGTAAATGATCTTTGATAGAAACGAACCAAAGAGAGAAACTTAGTCACCGTTGAATTATGAATATCGATTGAAACAAATTGGCCGACAATATGTTTTCGATTCATTAACCTGAAAATAAAGTTGGAATCAACAAAGTGAATTTACTTGAGCTTTTTACACATTCGTACTCTTCAGTTCTTCAATAACGCACACTCACGAAGGACGTTGCAAGAGTTGACATTTTATCAAAATTGTCCTCCATTGGCAATAGTTGATTATTCATTCATCAGAAGATACTCGAGTGAATTTTTAGAAACTAGAGATAATGAAAGGACCAACTGTTAAACAATTGCTGAGTGAAGATGTTAATTGTAAAGAACATTCCACTTTGCCCTCCGCTGATTTATCTGGAGAGATTAGATAGGCTGTTGCTGTAACTATGCATCTGACATCTGAGATCAATGTACTCTCTTACATTTGAGTAACTCCACAACGCATTTTATTATGACGAAGATGGAAACTATGAAAGAATCGATGAATGAATCCAATCTGATGACAAATGAGGTGTAACGTGTCATCGGCCATAGTGTGGTGTCATAGATCAGTGTGAAGAGTACGTCACACGTGATGAACATAAAAGTTTTGGAAATATGTGTTATATCACATGGTTAAGAATGCTTCCCCCCTGCTGGTGGTCTACAGTCATCAACCGTCAGCATGAAAATCCTTTATAATATTTAAAAAATTTTATATACACGAGAAAAAGATCCATCCATGTTTGTAAAAGGTATAGATTTATTTTTGAATAGAATATTCTGAGAAACCGGTTTAGCTCTATCCTTAAATAATCTAAAAATAAATCCCATCCCGTGGGCATATACTGTTCTACATTTCGGAAATACCAATACAAGAATCCAAGGCAATATTTTACATATGTTGATAATGAAAATTGAACGGAATTCATCAATCTCAATTTCTTCATTTTTCATTGATTCAAACTAGAGTAAATAATACTCTATTGTTTTTCTAGATTCACAAGTCCCCTTCTTTTCATTTACTCAGCAAAAAAGTTGTTACATAATCAAATAACGAGCGATCCTGAGTGGTGTAATGCTCATACACACGGATATACAAGTATTTTATCAAACACAACGCGATATGCGAGTATGACAACTATGATACTAAGAAGCATGTTATAATATATGCTACACATGATCCAGTGACGTTATATTAATCTGCATTTTCGCGCGATCATATCGGAATACCAACTCGGTGACTGAATGTTGAATAGACTAAAATATTCGTATTTGTGATGCTTCGGTTAAATTATCGGCTGAAAAGAACCTCAATTCGCCTGTGAAAACGAATACCACACTTTAGATGAATTGAATCCTCTCTTATTAATCTTTCATTGATTTGTTGAAATCGGTTATATTCATGAATTTAATCGATTTCTCAATTATGCCAACGGTGATATCCATAAAAATGGCAAAAATGTGATGCAGAAATTTCTGATCATTGCATCATTTCGTTTATATAGCCATATCAAATAGCAAATATTGCACTCGCATCTTGAATATCTGAATATTCATATGAATCTCAAAATCTGATTGACATGTGCGTATGCTGCACGGTATTCAATCATTCAAAACGAGAATATTTGATATTATTCGCATTATCTGATTTACAATTGATAATGATTCATCCCAATACTGATGAACATTTTAATGATATCAGATGATTGGAATTGTTTTTGCGCTCAAGCATGCAATCATGAATATCACTTTTCCGAAAAGACAGTGAACTTTGATCACAAGATGAGATTCGGGTTGCCGCGTCTCAAAGTAAGTGTTTATCTAGAGAAAAAAAAACAGAGGTTTATCAATTACTCACACCGAACTTGACCTATTGTTTCATCGGACGGTAGTCTTCAATCCATTCTGAGAAAAATGTTTCGTCATGCACTACTCAAAAAGGATGATAAAAATTCATGTTAGACCGGAGATTATTCGAACCGGTCCATTCACATTTAGTATACGTTTGGAGACACCGAGGCACCGTGCATTTGAACACGTTCACATGGTATTTCACCTTTTGCCCTCCACTTTTTTCTCTCATTTCATATCAAACACGTGGAAGTAAAAACCACCCGAAGTGTCGGCAACTAAGACAAAGAGTGTATTGAGGTTATCCGACATTTTGGAGATTCGGCCTCAGCGATAACAGTCAATAATGAAGGTTGAAAGTTCACCCGATTCCAAACATAAAACAGACATTAGTGATATCAATATTCCAGAAAATTAGAGAAATCATTAAGCTTTGCGTCAAAATTATTAATAGGTATTGGATGACGATTGGCTCTGACATCAATGGAGATTGGTATCGCGGTATTTCAAACATGTTATGAATACCAGAACTCAATACCAATACTAGTACTCATAGAACGGTAACAGCGAGGACGTGAATACGTGACGTTTCTCACGGAGGATTGTCCGTACAAGCCCCCGCATATTCAACCAATCATGTGGTTGCTTTTCGCACTCGCTACGATAGGAGTAATAATGATAACCATATTTTGCGCGGACATTATTGCATCATCCAAGTAAAATCGTGATGGGGTATTGCGTAAAGCAAATTTCAATATCCATGATATTCTAACCTGATGCAACACCTGCGTCATTCCTCAATATCCCTTAACATCTGTAATCAATAGGAGAGAATTGATTAATTCGACACTCAAACTTGAATATCAATACAACATAGCATTATGAATATTTGACCACACAATATTGTCATTGGCAAATTCTCCATTCTTCTTTTTCATTGGTGATGTAATATAGATAAGTCTGACTACAGCAGGGTAGTTTTCTCATTTGACCTTATTCGTCCTTGAAATCAGACGAGCCTCCAACAGAAGAGAGAGGACTGGACGAGCGCCTGCGCAGTGAAACAGTGACAGTTATATCTAATATGACGTAGAGAAGAAAGAAAATGGTATAGGGAAAAGGGGGTAGATCGACATAGTGGAAATCAGCGAGAGAGATGAGCGGGGAAACGGAATTTCTTGTCTATATATATACATATACCATATAACACACCCCTACTTCGTACTATATTGCGCGGCTTCGAGCCTCTGTGCCCCCTCCACCAAAAATTCATCTCTCTGAACTCGTCATGTTGAAAAGCCTGGAGGTGGCTATGGTTAGACACGAACGGAGAACGAACTGGTGCCGCAGTTACGATATAAAACTTGACGTGATAGTAACGATTGCTTGCAATATTGTTACGTCTTTCGATAAGTAATTCATCTTACTCGAAGCTATTAATTTCGAACATCAATCCTCCCTGAATCAACACAATTGATAAAGAATTACTTTCATTGCGATATTAAAGTGCATTACCATTGCCGGAAAAATCGTAGTAACATCGAAAAATATTTATGTCTACATAAATCGATTGAATAATTTATAGTGAATTTTTTCTATCATAAACAAATTTCGAGATACTTTCGCGAACTTTGCGTAGTTGAATTGGCATTTTACAATCGAATTGAAATCGGTGCCGATGAAGATGAAGACTTCACCTACATATCCAGAGAGTCTGTTGAAACCAGAGGTGAGAGAAATTTGGATGATTTATTCTTCTTCATTTGAAACACGAAATCGAATCTTCTCCATTCATAATTTGATTTACCGAGTTGGGGTTGTTGATAATTATATATCAAATGGATATTACATTGATCAATTATTACGTAGCACATGATGTCTTTTGAAGCTTCATCGATCCGCATGGACATATATTCGTTTACTGATTGTCCCAATTAATTTTTCTGAATGAAATACTTTATCCATTTCTCTTCTATTTCACAATCATCATTTCGTGTTGGTCTTTTTCTCTTTGATTGCTGTGAGAAAAAAAGAAGGAAATCGATAGTTTATGTATGTATACCAATGATAAGCGCGTGTTGATAGTCTTTTTGATATTCATGATGACATAACCAAGTCACATTTGCTGATGTATACGCTCATATTCACTCTATATAAACGAATACATATTTACATCTTTGAGTTAATTGGATTTTTTTTGTACTATTGAATCACTCAGACTATTTCAGAAGTTCGATATAAATTAGTTCATTGTCTTTTTCCTCCACATATTATTCTATTGACATTGGGATTTCATGAATTTATCATGACATTAATAAATTGAGTTGTAGTCATCATCAAGTGAATTAAAATTATCTGTTTCGAATTTATAAGATATTCGGTGGCATGAATTCTACATAATGATGATAAATTGTTCTCAAGACGAGTTGATTTTTATGTCAATTTATTTTCCGGGCATTATACTTACATATAACATGCCAAGGTTCTTATTAATTTCACCATTTGAAAGAATAGCTTTTTTCGTAAATATCGACCTTTTTATCACAAAACTTCATTCATAAATCACTATTTGAAGTAAAAATTACGTATAATGACAGAGGGTAACTAAAACATTTATTGCGTCAATGAAATTTCAAAGTCAAAATATAATTTGATGTTGATAATTACCACATATTCCTAAAAGAAGCAGAACAGCGGAAAACCGGCACGTTACGCTCTTTCACGTGTTGGTACATTTCATCATCTCTCGAAGTATATCTACTAGACGGTCAATTAAAATTCACGAAGAAAGTTGATGAATTAATAGCTCAATCAATCATTTGTCCAGATTCATTCATCAATCAATAACTATGATGAATCAGAAAATTGGCAAATATATGGTTTTATACTTTTTTTGGAAATAGCATGTGTCAACAGCTGACATATTGGTTTTTCCACGTGTCCCATCGTTGGGCCATATGATTGGGCAATCGGTGTACTGCGCATTCTTTCTCTAGTTCGTTGTGTATACTCCTCTTGTGTGGAACATTGGGAACGCGTCCTGAGGTATGTTTGCGCGCGCGTGATCTGCACACAATGGCATACAATGTCCTCTATCCATTCATGTCGACCTTATTGGCTAGCTGGCGGGTGTGTCAGTGACGTAGAGCGGATCGATGTGTACTTTGTAGAGAGAGATATGAAGAGAGAGCGAAAATCATACAGAATATTGCGCGGGAAACTTGAAATTTTCACATGTCTTTGAGGATCAGGAAGTGTGAGGTATCCTAAAGACTTTGTTGAAGAAACAGTCTTTCACGGTTTCTTAGAATGACTCGGTAATTAAGGCGGATTGGCTCGTGTTTTATGATGGATGAGTCTTGAATACTTAACCTTGAATGAAAGTCATGATGAATTTCTATCGATATTATGAATATGAATGACAAGTAATTTGGAGTCTCTCTATTCATTATGAATAATCATAATAGTCAACTAATGATAGTACTGAAGAAAAAGCTAGAAAAAATACGAAGTGGAAAATAAAAAGTCTACGCGACACTTAATTGCAGCGACGTGTCAATACTGAGTGGATAACATATTGTTAGACATACGTCGTAGAAATCGCGATTTGTTCAACTCTCACATATTTTAGTTTAGTTTATTCTCTTCTCGAAGGATTTTCAAATTTATCATAGACATTTATTCCTAGTGAAGATAATTATGTGGATTGACGTAGAATTGGAAGTGTGACGCAATATACGGACGTATGCCACTTCAAGATAAGCCCTAATTTATTTGGTTTTTCACTTTCCTCCGCTGTCAAGATAAGACGATGAATTCTACATTACAACGCTTTTGTAAATGTAAAAAAACGAGAGTGAACGATGTGCTTGTATTGGTAATCATTGTCTTCGACACCGCATATGATTAAGTAACATAATGAGAGTTATCATGCACTGACAAATAGATTTACAATGTATTTGCATTGCTTCCTCATGACTCACACAATAATCACAATACTGAATAATTTCATAAGTAACAGATTCTCTCATCTGATTTAATCTGTTGAGCCGGTGGACTGAACGATATGTTATACTGTATTTTCATTCCAGGTGAAAGATGTCTGCAAAAATCTGATTTTATCTGATGATCAGCTCAGAATGGTGATGCAAAATCTTCGACATGAAATCAATCGTGGATTATCCAAGGAAACGCACAATGATTCCATCGTCAAGTGTTTCACGACTTACGTGCAAGATCTTCCTAATGGGACTGGTAAGAATTTAGTGTAGTAAAATTGATGAAAATGTATACGAATGATTCATGAACTATGTTTTTCATTCATTGTTATTTAGAGAGCGGAAAATTTCTTGCACTCGATCTCGGAGGGACAAATTTTCGTGTGTTGCTCATAATTCTAGACGGCCAGGCTTTCGATATGAAGAGCAAAATTTATGCAATACCACAGACACTTATGCTTGGTTCTGGTACCCAACTTTTTGATCACATAGCACAATGTCTCGCTTTGTTCATCAAAGAGTTAAAAATGGAGAAAGATGTATTGCCACTTGGATTCACTTTTAGTTTCCCATTAACTCAGCATGGCCTTACGAAAGGTATCCTCGCAACGTGGACAAAAGGTTTTAATTGCACTGGTGTTGTAGGCGAAGATGTTGTTGCTTTACTCGAAGCTGCAATAGCGAAAAGGAATGTAAGTACCACCAGAACAAAATTCTCTTGTTGTATGTCAGAATAATCTTACATATTAGTTAGGACTGGATGTAAATTATTTCTATGGTGCAGGATGTGAGGATCGATGTGTGCGCTATTTTGAACGATACGACGGGGACTCTGATGTCATGCGCGTGGAAGAATCATGGATGTAGAATTGGTTTAATTCTTGGGACGGGCAGCAATGCATGTTACGTTGAGAAAGTTGAAAATGCTGAGTGTGCGATAGTTGGAAATTACAATGAAACTAAACCGAATATGCTCATCAATACTGAATGGGGTGCATTCGGTGAAGCCGGAACACTGGATTTCATCATCACTGAATTCGACCACGCAATCGATAAAAATTCAATTAATCCCGGCAAACAAATTTTCGAAAAAATGATTTCCGGAATGTATATGGGAGAATTGACAAGGCTCGTTCTAGAAAAACTCGTTGACGCCGGGTTATTGTTCAATGGAAAAGGTCCAACCGACTTGAAGAAACGCGGAAAATTCTTTACAAAATATGTCTCGGAAATTGAAGCGTAAGTACCGATGGAAGAATGAATGCATAGATTCATAGTGTTGTTTACGATGCAATCATTGATATTGAACTATATTTAATCCCATTTCTTATGAAGTATGTCTGATAATCTACAGAGATCCAAAAGGAAAATACACAAATTGCCGTGAAGTATTAGCGGAGCTTGGCATTCGCAATGCTCTCGATCAAGATTGCGAAAATGTAAGATATGTGTGCTCCGTCGTATCACGAAGAGCTGCGCATCTTGCTAGTGCCGGGATTGCCTGTTTACTAGATAAAATGGGTGAGGATAACGTCACAGTGGGTATTGACGGGTCCCTCTACAGATTTCATCCTCACTTCCACGACTTGATGACTGAAAAAATCAGCCAGCTTCAAAAACATAAAGTAATTGATTCATCTACTATCGTCAAAATGTGAAACGTGACATAAACTTCGAATTCTTATGTTTTTTTTCTTTCTTCTAACTCTAGTTCGATCTGATGCTGTCTGAAGATGGTAGTGGACGTGGTGCGGCGTTGGTTGCTGCAGTAGCTGCCCAAAAACGGTGAAGATAAAGATCGGTTATGGATAGTTTATCGATTATATGGAATAATTTCAAACTACGCGTTGAAAATATACATCATCAGCAGCCAAAGGAGGAAGAAAAAACGGAATCTACAGATCGATGAAAACAGAAGTTAACTAATTAAATGAAAATACAAGTTGGACACATTCTTTGTAAATAGAGCACAAAAAAAGAGAGATAAATCATATATGTAGTAATGTATAGGTCGATTTGCGACTGTTTAATGTGTTAGGCGCGTCTTTTTTTTTTTTCGTGTGTCCGAAGTTACTCTTTACTTGGAGCTACAAATAAATTGATGAATGTATAACAGAACAGTTGTATGACAGGTTTCTCCAGTGAAAAAGTGTGAGGGTATGTGTGAAGGATTAGCAAAACATTGTGGAAGAAGAAAAAAAGGATAGTGTGCGTGATTCGGATATTCCGAAGTATTCTACTGCGCCATATTGTTGGGCATGTGCACTTAATTAATAAATAATAACTTTTATGAATGCTATCATCTTCTTTTGTAATATATATTTATACGTGAAAACAAATATTACAGGAGCGAGACCATATATATACAATTATCTGACAGTTGTTCGAAAAATCATAAAGATCAAACTGGAATATATTCACTAGGGATGAATGATTATTTGAGAGTACAGAGAATCGGATGCCTATGATATGTGCTTGTGTATCATGATATATGAGTATGTATGTGAATCAACGTGTGTGCCCATCTGATTGTTAGGGAAAACTATGAAACAACCATATTTCAAGTGTGTGAGCCGCGCTTAGGACACTTTATAAATTATTTGTATTGTCATATACCTTATTCGCAAATGCGCGAACATCTGATTGCACGCGTGAATCAATCACAAATCGATCAAAATTTGAAGAAAAACAGAATCAATGTACTTCGAATTGAATATAGTCGTTAAATAAATTTATAGAAATATGCGTCGAAAAATTATATTCTCGCGTTACCCGAATAAGCGCCATGAAAATTTTCAACATCATGTGATAGTTTTTTGATTTTTTTCATGTCATAATAACGTTTCGGCAACAGCAATAGAATGTTAATTATCTTTATCAACGATGCGATCAGACTATAGCCATATTGAAGATGCTGGTATAAATGGAAAGCCTAGGTGAACTACATTTATTGTCACAGATGCACCTGGTGATTGCTGAATATGAAGCGTCTTACGTGAATGGTATTATCGTTTTATTGTTTGCTCAACAACAAATATTGACATCAGAAATTCGAGTCGGTGAGTACGTTCTAGAGCGGAAAATATCGGAGAAAACAAGGAGCGAGCAAGTCATCGACATGTGCATGTGTTCCTTAATATTTACTTTAAACTTCAATGTGAATAAACCAAATGTTTTTTTTTTATATTTAACTATATGGATGAATATGTAGACTCTTTTCCTTTAGATGTACTATTCAAGTTGAAGAATAAAAGTATTTATTCTTTGATCAAATTTACATCATACACATCATCATCTCATCCCCCAATAACGATATGTCGATAGATCCTTGAATAGTAACAAATGGAAATTTTACAATTTGAACTGTGGTATATTATAGTTCGGCACAAAATTTATTGATCCCACCAAACTCCTCCCTGGAGCTGATATTGATTTCTAGATCGATAACAAATATTCATTCTCTTCAACGAAGATTTAATTGCACAAAAATCAGCCATTTCTCTAAGCTGTTGGAGCAAAAAAATAAAATGAAGGGTATTCCATCATGAATGAACTTATAACAATTCAAACGTTTTGTATTCAATTAATTTTTGTTTTATCTCAGTCTGGTAATACTCAGTCGATCGCATGATCCGTCGATCAATGATTAAACACAATACCGATGACATCAAAGTATTTCATAATTTCTATGAAATTATTGATTGAATATGAACGGGGAAAGGTGTAGGCTGCGAGATTTAGGATTTTAGCACGAGATGGTGATAGTGAGGTGGCGTTTCTAAAATATGGCATGACAGTAACGTAATTGTGTGTGTATATATGTGATTGTCGCGTAGCGGTGCAATGGAGTCCAATAATGTTTTGAAAACGAAGTGAGCATTCAAATCATTCACACGATCTTCTTGAGAATTTGTATAATCTACTGATGTGATACGTACGTGGCAGATTCCACGATCTCCTCACTCACATTAACTCAGAAAGTTCGGAATAGATTAAACGAATTGACAACAATGATCAGTGGGTTTCAAGTAGCCTTGAAAAATACTATCGATGTGGTGAGTGGTTATACTCACTGCTGGTGATCATCACAGCTTTTGTTTATTCACCCAGTTGTTTATTTCACTATCACTTTGTTTCATTCATTATCGTAAGGTCACATACATTTTGTTTTTTTTTTTTTTCATCCATTGTCTCTTGGTGTCCGACACACATTATGTATTTAATTCTATGATCATTTAAAATTTTATTTTTGTGCGAAAATCATCAATTAAATAAAACATTTGGATTATCTCACATATTGTTCCGCTTTTTATTATTGTTTTTCTGTTTCTGATGTGCTCAGTCTTATTTATTGCTGCCCATTTGTTGAATAACAGACTTCATGGAATTTCGTTGAGACCGTACCCGTGAATAAATTTTTCAGATAGCCCCACCACCGACACCGATTCAAGACTTCATATATCATTGGAAGCAACTTATGAATTTTTATGCAAGCCACCGGTCGCATTGTAAATTAACGATAGAATGCACGGGGATTCCGCAACATTTAAATCGTTTAGCGGAAATTCTTCTGGATGAAGAGAAGGACGCTGATAATCCTGGTCCATGTCTGGAATATTTGTTACAACATAAATTGTTGGACTGGTTGGCGACATTGGCCAATGTAGAATCACCACCGGGTATACGTCTCGTTTGCCTCTTATTTTTCAGAAGACTGTTGGCGCGTACAAAATTTCCACTACTTCATCAATCAGCCGTTTACGGTCCTGCTCAGCGATTGATAAGTCTGTGCAGTGGTACGATTCCGTCGGCAATTGAAAATGAAGAAGTCAAATTCCTTCTCACACTATGCTTTCTCGTGTGTCGCTTTCCACATTTAACCAACATCGTCAATGATTCAAGTATTATGAAACGTAATGCGACTGTCATGAAAAGCGATTCAGAACGAATGGATAGACATTCTGTGACATACGTACCAACGAGGAAAAAAAATAGTATAAATCCATTATTTGAACCACTGAATACCCAGGCGATCACCCTAGTGAATCCAAATCTATTTGCATGTGATCATCAACGACGTCGTTCAATATTTTGTGATAAATCAAAATACCATTATCCGTTGAAAAAGAGCACAAAGCATAATGATAAGTTACCTAATCGCGAAATACCAATCAGGTCGAACGAATCAACATCATCCAGGGATACAGAAAATTCTTCGTTATGTTCTAGTCCAATATTACATAAATCGAGCCAATATATTACACCTCTAGGAACCGAAAATACCCATCACGATTTGGAAAATTTCGATGAAGAATTGGACATAATTTCTCCTTTGCGTGATTTCAATGTTGAATCGAAAAATTCTGGAGATTCAAATATGGAAACTGCAGATAAGAGAAATAATGATGCATGCTCTGTGGGACAGAGTCTGTCACTTACACCTGCATCGAATACTTCAAACAGCCTTCTCTTAGATGCCTTAATAAGTTACTTGAATACTGCGGTAAGTGGACAAACTGTATATAATTTGTTCCAACAACTTGAATATGATATGATATGATTCTATATCTATTCTGAAGGATAATACAGTGAGAATAAGAGCATGCGAGGGGATAATGGTTCTGGCATCGTTAGAAGAGCCAAATTTTGCACGTACAATGGCCGAGAGCAACTTATCAATAGTAATAACATCACGCCTTGAGAATTCACTAAATTCTATACCCGCACATGTGGATCCTGCAGAAATTGATGATATTGATATCACATGGGGACTTGATTCTCCGCAATGGTCCAATGAGAAGAAATTTCCCGGATGCCGACAAGTTGCTGCTTATTTTATGTGGGTGGATTATTGCGATCAGTTAATCAAAGAAGCTCATCCGGATATTGCTCATGCACTGGCAAAGAATATAAGGCTCTTATTTTTCGAAAAGGTTTTGTCACCCGCATTGGCTGATCACCACGTTCTCCTCTTAACAGCTTTAGTTACAGAAACATTAAAGAAAATTACAGCGCCTGTGCTCAATGCTGGTAAGTGATCAAAGTTACTTATCGAAATCGGTGTCTTATCGGTGGTAGAAGAATGGTTTTTAATTGTGATGCAGAGGTTGGATATTGGATTGTTGGGGAACAGAAAGATCTCGTGATTGCTGAAGTATGTTCGTCTTCAATTGTTGACCGATTGATAGAAAACTGTTATACAGACTGTGATGATTTGACATTGGAAACGTTGAAATTGTTCGAAGAGATTCTTAACAATCGAAATGAGCACGTCTTGTATTGTATGATACTGTCGTACTTGTCCTCCCGAGGTTATTATGACAGTAGCGCTGCTGATAGTGCTATTGCGTCTTGGAGTGATGAAGAGGATGAAAGAGAACGTGAGAAAAAAGGCACATTGGATTTTTCACGCGAACAATGTCACAGTAGAACATTAGCACCTAGTAATATCCACAGGATTGTGAATTGGTGAATATTCTAAATGCTTTTTTGGGCCGAATTTTTTCATGTTTAATAAATATTTGTTTCTAGTTTCCTGTCTCTGATGCCAAGACAATTGCAAACAGATCCGGGTGAAGATAATTATGAACGTTACATGGCCGATTGGGAGAAACAATACACAAAAGTGAAATCAGACTGTGCACTTTTTGCATGGCCACTTGAAGCTGTTTCGATTGATGATTCGAGCAGTTACGATTCACGGCCCGAAGCTGATCATTGCTCATCAAGGTTTTATACGGGTCCATTTATCTCCATGCTCCTTGATAAAGTCACAAACATTCCATACCAGAAGTATGAGATAAATCTGCAATTAACAGTTGTTATTTCACGATTGGCCTTATTGCCACATCCTTACCTACATGAATTCCTTCTGAACCCACTTTTACCATTGACACCCGGAACTAAAAGTTTATTCACCTGTTTGCACAAAATAATCAAACAACTGGTTAGTGAAGTAACAAAAACGCCAAAATATAAAGATATGTTGAAACAGACTAGAAAGAAGTTATTGGAAGATTGTACGCAGAGGATTGAGGAAAATATTTTATATGAAAGTGTTGTCATTGCGGAGGAGTTTTGTAAAGAACTTGCGGCCATTGCCTATGTCAAGTATCAACATTCCATGTGAATACATACGTACATAAAAATCTAGTACAATATATGTACCTTTAAATATTAATCATATGTGATATTGAATAGTGCTAATATATGAAATGCAGACTAATTATGTTGCTAATTAAAAGTTTGTAAAATTCCTCGCACAATTTTTTTGCCGAAATAAATGTTAATTTCAAACTTTGCGCCACGTATGTTTTTATATGTAGGCACAGGATCAGAAGTTATAACACTCTCGCACGAACTGTCACATGTAAATAGCATTGTTGACAATTCAGTTGACATCATAATGGTGAATATAAAGTTTACAATAGATAGTTTGTTGCACGAAATCATTGGAAAAGATGATGACAAATCGAAAATTATCAAAATAAATAGAAAAAATCTATGCGAAAGCGGAGATTTATGGTTTCCAACTAACCTATTAGCATGGATAAATCTTATAAAATGTAACGAAATTCATAATGCAAGTCGGAACATATTGGAGCATTATTTGGGGAGACACAATGTGAAAACTGCGGACTATTCTGACGAAGAAGTAAAGGAAAAGGTGAGAAAACTGAAAAATATGTGATGAACTAGTACAGATTATATAACCTCACATTTTATTTAGGCATTGAACTTGCTCATATCGGTTAGCAAATCGTGGATATTATCAGTTGAGAGAGCATCAATACAAAAAGAAAAAGTATGTTTGTACTTAAATCGTCCTCATCTTCTAACTGCTGCAATCAAATCGGTGTTAAGGAATGAGGAAACATATGGGGAACAATTGAAAACAGGCAAAAGTATATGCTTAACAATAAACGTAGATCGAGACTCCGAGTTGACCACAGTGAGGTTGAATCAATTGAAAAACGCCTATGAGAAAATCTTAAAATTACATGGGTACATCATCAAAAATGATGCTCCTGATTATAAATACTGTTTAACTTCGAAATCTCAAGGACATATGAGTGATGAGAACTGTGAAAAATATGTTTGTGGGGTGGTCAAAAATCCTGTCACTAATATAAAGGAAACTTCGTTGGATTTTGAAACATATTTGCAATGTAAAATCCGCGAATTGGCGGCAATGAATGAGAGCAAGCTTTCGGATCGCAATGATAATCAGTCATGGTTGAAGACAATTGCAGAAGCAATCGTAGCATTCGAATTTTTATGTGTCAAGTCAAGTCAATCATGTTTTCTCCAACTAAGTTGTGATACCAATGAGAAAATCTTAAATAATAAAGGTGGGGCATTTGTCCTATATAATGCAGTGCGCATTACTGCAATATTAGAAAAGTTCAGGAATGAAGAATTGTCTGGGAATTATCCGAAATTGTGGAATATTGATAGTGTTGATTTCGGAAAACTTACTACAGAGGTAAACGATGTTCACTCATGTTTCTCATTTTGAATGAGATGGAGAATTTGAATAGTAATAAACGTTTTTCTTTCTTGTAGGACGAATGGAGTCTGGTTTTCAACTTCATTCTTGGTTATTCAGATATGATAACAAGAACTATGCAAAATAATACCAAGCACGAATTTCATATACACATACTTTGCTCCTTCTTGCTTCATTTGTGTCAAAGATTCAGCATTTACTATCGACGTTATCGAATACTAACAGTATGTATTCTATCTATTCTATCATCGTGAAATAACATCATAATAGTATATGAATTTTTTTCTCAACACAGCAAGGACGTGACAGTTTGATTTCAACGATGATGGCACGGCTATATCTATTAGAGGCGTTGAAGATTGTAGTCAACAAATGCCTGGGAATTTTGAGCATTGTGCCAATCTGTCGAATGTGATAAAGAAAATATTGTTCGATTGAATAATTTATTCCATTTTTTGTCATGTTGTGTAGGAAAAGCTACTCACCTCCAACTATCATTCGAGTTCCCCCACAAAACATAGATCAAAAGGGATATTTCGGACATCAGAATATCGATTTACTCACGGATATTCCAAAATGTGAGACAGCGATTTGAATTAGAATATTTATTTTTTTTTCCTCACTCATAACACCTATATTATCCTAAGAGACTGAATTACACGCTTCTGATTCATGTTTTGAATTATCTGGTACTGTGGTATTTGACTCCGTAGATTGTATGTTATTAGTGGATTCTTTATCGGAACTGTCTGTAGAATTTTCTTCCGGCTTTGGTGGGATTGAAAGTTTGTGATAATAACTTAGTTTCAGGGGTACTTGTGGAGCTATTAGACTGGGTTCTATCAACAATGATGGTGGCACCTGGAAGAATTGCAGGATTTAAGACGAATGTACAGAACAAATCATTGAATGAACTGAGAACATTGATGATGCAATGGGATGAATACTCACATTCAGATCGCGGATTTTTGATTCTCTCGAAGTGTATTCTCGTAATAAATATGGTTTTTCAAAGTGATGATAGATCCTTGTGTCATTGATCTTGATTTTGGCACGATCAACTCTCAAGAAATAGCGTAGAAGAATGAATAAGGATTCGGACATAACGCGCTGTAAACACGAAAAAATCGTCATGAGTGGTGACATGTCAATGATGACATAATGACAAAGTTCGTTCTATGATGCTCAACTAGAAAATTCAACTTACAATTTTTACTGAGAGTGAAGCTACCCCACTATCATGCACTTCGTCCTCATATAACGTCAGATTACGATAAAATTCGATGCCTTGTCGTTTCATTAATTCATCGAAATCGATTCTCGCCTCAGTATCTTCTACATCGAACCCCGAAATTGTACCCATATAATCAGTTGTAAAAGTCCAATCAAATGGTTGCACCTTCTCTTCTAGATATTCTTTGCAGTCTGATCTAAAAATTGATCGTTTCATTGTGGTGATACTTTGCTCATGATTATGATTCAAATTTACCTTGCTTCTTTCCATGCTGCTGCATAAGGCAATTGAAAATTGATTTTGCCGTTTGACACACGTTTTAATGCATCTAACGCATTGAATTCAATTTTTGCTCCTCCTTCATGCTCTAACGATAAAACATTATTTGGAAAGACCATATCTGGCAAGTGGCGTAATTCCAGTGATTTATTATATCTGTCGCATAAATCCATTTCCGAATATTGATATTAAATTAATAACAAATGTGATAGGTGAAAATTTCAACTTACACACAGAAATGACAGGGATTAACGCTACAAGCTTCCGCATTCTTTGAACATTTAGAGTGTAATATGTGCGACTGAGTATATTTGATTCTCCATGGTTTGAAGGTCACCTCCTCTGCATTTATCGGTAATCGTAGAATATCAATACCATCTGAACATTTTATTGCTGTCATATCTGCAACAAAATAATGAAAAATATAACCTGCGATATCACGAAAGATTGACAGTGTCGTTTGAAAGACATATAGAGCATGAAAACTTCCGTGTTTATATACAGATTTTACTTTTTGTTGGCTTCTTAACCATAAATTTACCTGATGGAGGTTACAAAAAATTCCTAAATCACCAACAAAAATTAGTAACCCAGTGTAATTACTGAGAATCATATATAGAAGTTCTACAACAGAACCTACTGGAGCCTCTAAAATATGGTAGAGACCTGTGTTGCCAGACTTGTCACTAAAATCACCTCTTCTATGCGGCCAAACTAATGAACGGTTTATTGGTCGTGGTCGCATGGAGGGGGTAATTTAGCGCCAAGTCGGGCAGTATACATACAGACCCCATGCAACAATCCATTTGTGTATTCGGAGGATTTAATCCGGTTGGAATACACACACATGACCGGGTATACGGATGTGAATATATATGCAATGGGCTTCGGGTAGACATTGAAATTTCTATCAAAAAAGAGAATAGATGATGCCGTGGAGAGTTGAATCCTCTTTATTCTCCATATATTCATTTATAACACGTTTGCGTTTCTTGGGATCTGAACGAAACAATCATTTTACTGATGACATACTTTTTCGGAATGAGATGCTTCTTCCGAAGCAAATGGATTGAGGTTCAGTATTCTATTATTCTCATTAAATTGGAAGAAATAGGTCGCTCCGATAATATTTTTCAGATATTTGGTGTGATTATCTGAATTTTACACTAGAGGAACTTACCATTAGCGCCAGCGCAATTAGGACCATGTTCTAGTGATGTCACTCGTGGAAATCCCAAGTTGCTTACAGCCTGTTGGGACGTGGGACCCTAATGCGTCGAACGCTCGAGTAATCTCTTTATTACTCATGGAACGTTTTGGAAAAACAATGGGGTCGTTCAGGTTTACTAAGTCCTAAACAGTGCTGACTAAATATTTACTATATACAGATATATCTTTCAATATGCTATAGTTGGACACATTGATTTCATACAATAGGATATTCGAAGATTTTAATAAATCCAAACGCGCCAAATCTACTTGTAGGATTGGACCAATAAATATATACAAACAAATTTAGGGACACTTTCAGATTAGTCTAAACCTTTTTCAGTATCCACTCTAAATGACCATTATGAATAAAACTTATTTCAATAGAATATGTTTATGTTATCGTAAGGACGTAAGAGCTTAACATGAGAGCTTGGGACATTTTCCCAAGAGTTTGGGTATTTCCTACAATTATTTTACACCATAAATCCATAATAAAGAGTCCTCACATTGGGTTTTCCCAACGGGTTTTTCCAACGAAATAAACTATTTATTTGTCGTTGTCTATTCTATATTTCCGTTACTAAAATAAAACATATAAAAATACTTTCAATTTAATCTTGAATTATTTGAGGTTTTCCCGCTCGCGTATAGAGAGCGTTGGGGTCAACCTTTTCGGATCCACAACACTGGTTACAACAGTGCTGCCGAAACGTGGGATTTTTCTACCCCTTCCATGGCGCCGCGCGTGCCTGAAGCACGCATAAATGGCGTGTATGGAAGGGGTAAAAAAATCCCACGTTTCGGCAGCACTGGGTTACAAGTAGTTTCACGATAGTAGTGACCTCAAGTGACTAAAGTATTTGATGTTGCTCAATACTACTCAATGCAAATTCGCCAAGAAGTAAACGTTGCACATCTGTGTATAATAGATGTTATGTACTCACAAGGTGCATCCTGTATATCCAAACATAATTTCTAAGGCTCTGTTTCATTAACATTTGTTCGAAAAGTTGATTTGTGGCGAATTTGGATAACACCAGACAATATAACATGTCAGATTCCGAAAGTAGTAATTTTTCGGAAAATGAGAGTGAACGTGGGGCACCAGCTAGTGATAGTGAACAAGAAGATAATCGATCAGGAAAATCTGCTGGTGGTAGTGCTAGATCAAGGTCTCCAATGTCTCGTAGCAGGAGTAGATCGCGTTCTAAATCGAGGAGTCGCTCGAGATCCAGATCACGTTCAGCATCAGGTTCAGAAGGTAACAAAGACGATGAGGCTGAAGAGGTTAGGTCGGGTGATGAAGAAGATGTTGAGCCAGAAGAGGAACCCGAGGGAGAGGATTTAGATGATAGCGAACGTGATGAAGAAGAAGAGGAGGATGATGAAGATGATGATCGACCACGGAAGAAAAAAAAGAAAGACCGATTCTGCGGGTTCATTGACGATGAAGCTGAGGTAGATGATGATATCGAAGATGAGGAAGAATGGGAAGATGGCGCACAAGAAATCGGCATTGTTGGCAATGAAGTTGACGAACTTGGCCCCACAGCTCGCGAAATTGAAGGTCGTCGACGTGGTACCAATCTTTGGGATTCACACGGTGAAGAAGAGCTAGCAGAATATTTGACAAAAAAGTATGCCGATGAGGGTGCCGCGGTTGCACGTTTTGGTGATGGGGGTGAAGAAATGAGCGATGAAATAACACAACAAACTCTTTTGCCTGGTGTAAAAGATCCGAACCTTTGGATGGTTAAATGTCGTATCGGTGAAGAAAAGGCAACAGTTTTACTCCTCATGCGTAAATTCATTACTTATCAGTTTTCCGCAGAGCCATTGCAAATTAAATCTGTTGTAGCACCTGAAGGTCTTAAGGGTTACATCTACATTGAAGCTTACAAGCAGCCTCATGTAAAAGCTGCGATTGATAACGTTGGCAATTTAAGGATGGGTATTTGGAAGCAACAGATGGTTCCAATCAAAGAAATGACCGATGTTCTTCGTGTTGTAAAAGAACAAATGGGTTTGAAAGTCAAACAATGGGTAAGATTGAAGCGCGGTATTTATAAAGATGATATAGCGCAGATAGATTATGTGGAGCTGGCCCAAAATCAAGTCAGTTTGAAGCTGATACCAAGAATTGATTATACTCGACCGCGAGGTGCTCTCAGGACTGCTCAAAGTGAGTCTGAGGCAATGAAGAGGAAGAAAAAAAGGCGACCGGCAGCGAAGCCTTTTGATCCCGAAGCGATTCGGGCGATTGGTGGTGAAGTTACGAGTGATGGTGATTTCCTTATGTTTGAAGGCAATCGATACAGTCGCAAAGGATTTTTATACAAATTATTTACTACAAGTGCCATAATCACTGAAGGCGTGAAGCCGACTCTATCCGAACTGGAACGATTTGAAGAGGCACCTGAAGGTATTGATATCGAATTGAGCGGTACACCATCCATTGGTGCGTCAACTGGTAAAGATGAATCTGGTACGGTTCATTCATTCAGTAATGGCGATAATGTTGAAGTTTGTGAGGGTGAATTAATGAATCTCCAAGGTAAAATTGTTTCAATCGATGGTAACATGATTATGGTGATGCCAAAACATGAAGAATTGAAAGAAGCACTTGAATTCCAAGCACAAGAGTTGAGGAAGTATTTTACAATGGGAGATCACGTGAAAGTTGTCGGTGGAAGGTACGAGGGTGATACAGGCTTGATAGTACGTGTCGAACAAAACCGCGTTGTACTATTTTCAGATTTGTCTATGCACGAACTTGAAGTTTTACCGCGTGATTTACAATTATGCTCGGACATGGCAACTGGTGTTGATAGCCTCGGTCAATTCCAATGGGGTGATTTAGTACAATTAGATGCGCAAACGGTTGGAGTTATTGTGCGTTTAGAACGAGAAAATTTCCATGTTTTGTCAATGCACGGTAAAGTTGTGGAGGCTAGACCACAAGGTTTAACGAAACGTCGAGAGAATCGTAATGCTGTTGCCCTGGACCATCAACAAAATACGATACAGAAGAAGGATATCGTGAAAGTGGTAGATGGACCTCATGCTGGACGTGGTGGTGAAATAAAACATCTATATCGTAGCTTTGCTTTCTTGCATTCGCGGATGTATGTTGATAATGGTGGAATATTCGTTTGTAAAACAAGGCATCTACAACTGGCCGGAGGAAGCAAAGCTGGCGTTACTTCAATGTCACCTAGCTCAGGTTTCATGTCACCACGTATTGCATCACCGATGCATCCAAGTGGTGGGGGAGGATTCGGTCGCGGAGGTGGTGGTCGCGGTCGTGGTCGCGGTGGAGGTGCTCGTCGTGATCGGGAACTCATTGGTACAACGATCAAAATTACCGGTGGATCATACAAAGGCAATGTTGGTATCGTCAAGGATGCTACAGAGAATACAGCACGTGTGGAGCTTCACTCATCTTGCCAGACAATATCTGTAGACAGATCACATATAGCCAATGTGGGTGTACCCACCAAAGATGGAGGATTCAGCTCTTACAACAGAACACCGGCATATGCAGTTGGTGGACAGACTCCAATGTATGCTCGCGATGGATCCAAAACGCCAATGCACGGTTCACAAACTCCGATGTATGAAAATGGTTCGCGTACTCCCCATTATGGTTCAATGACACCATCCCACGATGGCTCAAGAACACCTGGTCAGTCGGGTGCGTGGGATCCAACAGTCACAAATACGCCGGCACGCAACAATGATTTCGATAGTTATAGTATGGAAGAGGGTGGTTCGCCTGGCTATGCTCCTGGATATCCTTCAACGGGTGGACCTTTCACACCACAAACCCCCGGAACTATGTACGGATCGGAGCAGAGTTATAGTCCATATCAACCGAGTCCAAGTCCGGCTGCAAGTGTTACGGCTAGCCCAAGCCCCGCGGGTTACGTGGCCACACCATCGCCGTCTGGTACTGGTTATACGACAAGTCCACACGGAGCTTTTGCAACACCATCGCCGATGGGTTACAGTCCGATGACACCCGGCGTTGCTGGTAGTCCATATAATCCTCAAACACCTGGTGCTGGTCTCGAAGCTGGCGTTGGTTCAGGAATCATCGGGAGTTCGGAATGGCATACAATCGATATTGAAGTTCGTATTAGGGACTCGCATCAAGATCCTGCATTAGCTGGACAACAGGGGATTATACGAGGAATATCGGTAAGTTTTTGAACCAATGTCGAATCACTTTTAATATAACATATTTCTTGGATAATGAATTTTAATTTTCTCTATCTAGGGTGGTATGTGCGCTGTATTCCTTCCGGCAGAAGACCGTGTGGTCAATCTCATTTGCGAACAATTAGAGCCTGTGATACCAACACAAGGTGATCGAGTCAAAGTTGTTATCGGAGAGGATCGCGAAGCTGTTGGAATATTATTATCTATAGATAATCAGGAGGGTGTAGTGAAAATCAACACAGGCGAAATCAAAATGTTGCATCTCAGATTCTTGTGTAAGATGAAAGCATCGGCTTAAGGTAGTAAATTCTCAAATGAACTACAGAGAATATTGTTGAATCCGGCGCATCACAAGCATACGCTGGTCTGGTGTAAAATAATCGCAACATTATTGTTAGTTCTCATCCATTACATGTGAAACAAGAACTTAAATTTACATCGCTATTGATAATCACCATCTATTATATAGGTTTCCTTTATATTAAGTATGTATCTTTAAAAATAAAAATTTTTGACAAATGTGTTGATGTTCACGATATCAAGTCTACTGTGTTCATTTTGTCGTTTCCAAAGAGTTCATTCGTGCTTCGTAGTTGTGTGGATATTCATTTTTCACCGATGTTTTTTCGATCACAACAATCTACCATCTAATCTCTCTGAATATTTCTATTAGCATGGGGGGGGATTATCACAAGTAGTGACTTTCCTCTTTCTGCAATCGGTGTCGAAGCAGCAGTTGTTGACTAAATAAAACAGGGCTCTTAACCTTCGATTGCTTGACTGAATTCACACAAGTTTATATGCCTGTTGAATCGTAGAAGTTCATGGTGGATCAGAGCGATCATGAATGAAATTCGATACCCATAAATATGACACATATAAATTCATGAAAAATAGAGCAAAAGTTTTTAATCAGTTTAACATTTTCAGTGTTCCATTCAGTCCATGAATCAGGTCAACCCTTATTCTATTGCTCTTACACATCAAATTGAAGCAATAATATTTCCATTATTTTTACACATCCAACGCAAATATCATTCTTAAGTTAGCAAATAGAATCAGTTCGGAAATTCCTAGTTTTTGAATATATGGAAGAGAAATGACCAATATGACCAGCATGTTTGGCGCCACCTACAAATTCTATTTTTTTTTTGTTTCAAACTGGCATTGCTTTAATGTCAGTAATTTCCCCCTCTTATGATCCCAAATATACGCAAGAGAAATAGATACCAGGGATCTCACGGGTGTTTAATATTTCCTTAGCATTTCACCAAACATTTACTCTATTGGTACTGTCAAGTGTAAAAAGCGGCGGTAATGAAGTGCATTTCCTCAGAATCATTCGTGAGAACTGTAGTGAAGTCGAATGGTAATTCGAGTATTCGTATCCATTGGTATCCGCATTCGCAATATCGGAATACGCCCCTGCTCCGATAACTTATTGTTGGAAGTGTACATGAATCATAATTGTTGAACGAACATTTTATTCTCTTTTCGTTTGGAGAAAGTATTATTTTTTTGGCATTTGAGGAATGAGTGATGAACCGTTGTTTAAGATGGCGCCGTGACACCGCGTAATAGAGAAATGACAATTGTGCGGATGACATTTAATAATTGCTTGTAAAGATACTCAACGTTATTAATGAACGCAATTGTGACGAAAAAATTCTAATTGAAGATTGAAGTGAAATCGCAAATGCTGTGACTCTTCTCAAGGCCTTCGGCCAATGTCAAATTCATATTCAAGTTGAGAATGACGAATAATAGATAAGTAAATATGCAAACGGAAGGAATGAAAACGAAAATGATAGTTTGCCAATTCAATTCGTTGCAATTACGTGATGTAAAATCATCACCAAGTTCGTTATGTCATGAATAACGACTACAGATTTCATATATTTAGTTTGAGTGTAACTAGACATTTATTCAATTCTCGGAGTATTAATCAAGAAACGAATGACGTTCGCTCGATTGGAAACATGAAGATTTCAATGTAAAGCTATATGGTTTTTTCATATTTTCTTCCTGGCGATTGAGGTGGTTGTTATTACATTAATTTTATATATTTGCATTTCGGTTCCGTTTGCCATTCGTCATATAAGAATATAAGCAAATACGATGGAGAAATTCGCAGTAGATCTCGACAAAGTGCTCGATGAGTTTGAGTTCAATGAAGGTGAATATAGATGTATAAGAAAAGGATATGTGATGAATATTAATTTAAGTCTTCTTGATTTCCATAATGTGTCATTCTTATTATCTTCTAGATTGTGCAGAACAGGTAGCGTCAGTGGGTGAAACAGAAAATCACATGTCCACTGTGGTGATGTCACAAAAACAAACATTTTCAACAGCAACTACAACGAAGACGTTGAATCAACGCATAACTGATCAATGCGGTTCAGAACATTACGAACATCGAGATAAGATTTCAAGGGTTGGAGGTCCATCAAAAGTTCAACAATCGAATTCATCAATTGATCATAAGGATTCATATCAATCAGTAAGAAATGACGCGCTAGACATCTGTAAGTCCGATATCGTACATGGCAACGGTGAATCTGTGAATGACTTTTGTGAAATCGACTATCAAGAGAATGGCAAAGTTCAGCAAAAGTTTGTAGTGGATTTCCGCGATGTTGAACCAGTTTCATCGAGAATTCATAATGATATCACACAAAAACTAGTGCAAAAAAGGCACAACGATAGTACCAATAAAAATCACAATAGTTACGATAAAAAGTTGAACCAACCTAATATCAAACCAAGTGTTAGTAATGTATTCAGTAGTCTCAATGAATATATAAATGCTTCAAGTGCGAATATGGAACGCATCGATTGTTCGATAGATAAAAATGAATGTAGTAATGTGGAAGCTAGTGTACAAGATAAGCAAATAAATATCGAATCGGCCAAGGATAGTTTGTTAAATGACTTTAAAGAACGTAAGTGCGTAGAAGAATCGCAAATGATAAATATCCAGGTAAATACATCCTTGCCTAAGTATCAAAATATATTATTACCAATGAAATGTGACCCGGTGCATAATGTTAATCAACCGGAAGCAGAAAAAAAACCTGAAGAATCTATTGTATCAGCAATGAGTACAGTGCATAAAAGTATGATATTGCCACAACAGGATAAAATTATGATAACTAAGGGCACGATAGATTGTTCGAAGCATACATATGAAAATGTTAATATTAATATTCCAAGTAAACAAGAAATTCACAAAACAAATGATAAATGTAGTTCGAAAACTGCCTCGAGATCAACGAGTCAAGACGAAACAAAGCATGTTTACGAAAATGTTGACTTTGCGGAGTCAAACACTTCAGAAGATAAAGAGACAGTTTATGAATGCATCTATATTGGTAAGCCAAATGAATTGCCGGAGACAACAACAGAGTTAGAAATTGCTGCTAAACGTCTGAATGAACAATTCCCAGTTATTAAAACTGAATCGGAAACGGAAGTTGCAAATATAAATCCAGCCAAACTTGTATTCCAAACAGTTAATATCAATCCACCACAAGCGGAACGTAAACCTGTTGGTTTCAGTACAATTGATGACTTGTCAGAAGAAGAATTGAATATTTATTTAGCTGAATTAGAAGCTGAAGAACGTGCAACAGAAGAAGCCGCTGCAGCTGGCGTTAATGGCCCCGTCAGTGCAGCTGTTTATGAAAATATTTCAGTACCTGGATCCTCCTCAGTAACATATTCGAATACGGCTGACAGCAATGTATCACGAAGAATAATATCGAATCCACATAATGATGATGAGGACGCTAACGAGGCACCAATTTTCGAGAGCGTAACAATTGGCGAGTTGCCATGTGTTTCCGAAGAAGAATTACAAGAGAAAGCAAAAAAGTTTCCAATAATTGATTATAGTAAAAGTGTTAGAGATGGCATATCGAGTGATTTTTTAGAAAAGAAGGACTCGGAAAATTTGCGCGACCATCAAAAAGTTATTTCCGAGTCAGAGGAAAAAAAAGTTAAGGAAACTATTGAGGAACAAGTGAGTGAACTGTCAACAGATTCAGTAACGAATGTCGATGAGAATGAACCATTAGTTGAGCATGAAGTGGTCGATGTGCCGTCATATCATACTGACTCCGATACATGCAATCAACCATTAAACGCTATAAACACATCAAAAAATGATGAACCTCATAGCACAAACATTACTGATAATTTACACGTTCACGGTGATTCACAAATATTGAATAAACCATCAGCTTTGTTTCAAAATAATGAAATAACACAAAATTCAGAGATGACGAACAATATAGATGAACATCTTAACGGAGAGTCCTCAATAAAAGTTGAAAATGATACAATAACCAATGCAGAAAGTGCACATGAACTCCCTTACGTTGTTGAAAACACCGAGGCTTTGTCAATAAGTACGACAAAAAATTCAAACCCTCCAGAGGATTTTGAAAACCTGGAAGAAGATTTGGATAGGCCTCTACGACCACAAACTCTCAACATTATAGCAGCTGTGAGAATGGACGACCAAACAACTACAGGTAAAAACCAGACAAATTTAATCACTTTCATTGCATCTATGAATACCCTAATTCACAGTAGCATACAGTTTCTAAAGCATAACTCCCTGTATTTACACTTTTAACGTTGTTCTGTAAAGCGTGCAATTAGCTATAACCTTTAGCGTGCCGTTAATCCAATCATTTTTTTTTTTCATTCTTTTCATATACTATCCCAACAGATAATTCTTCAAACACGCAAGAACCTCCACCTTTACCACCAACATCTACAGCTACAACGACAGTAGCAACAGCGATAATGGCAACAGCAATGTTGACAGCTCCAGTGGAAACATCAACATCGACAGAGGCATCGGCACCGATGACAATCGATGAAGTAGTCACACAGGATCGCGATCTGTCACCGGACGCGTCAGACAACTCGTCAATGGAGTTCGGTATTGTTCTCGGAAAACAGCCACCATTCTGGGTGCCAGACAGTGATGCTCCCAATTGTATGCTTTGCGATGTGCGTTTCAATGTTATTAAGAGACGTCATCATTGTCGAGCATGTGGCAAGGTATGGAATATTATTATCGCCGCCTTTGACGTGAATATGTCTGTGAATTATTGAAAAAAATTTTTTTTATCGTTTAATGTTCAGGTGCTATGTAATAAGTGTTGCAGTATGAAATATCGGTTGGAATATCAAGGAAACATGGACTCACGCGTCTGCTTCCCATGTTATCAGCAACTCATTCGAGGTGGGGGTATCATTGTCAAGTCTCCAAAAATATTGATCAATAATTTTGTCGGTTCATTGTCAACATTATCCAACATTTCCTCATTTTTAGTAGAGAGCGAACCTGGTAATAGTAATTGGTCTTCAACGTATATGAATACCGCGGGCGGAAGTGTCAATTCACCTCAGGTATTCCATAATTTAGAAGTGTAATGCTTATATTTGGAATAATAATTTCCCAGTCCAATGGATATGTTATTTCCACCTGTAACAACTTGTTGAATACATCCTTTATTGTTTGTTTGTTTCATTTCATTGAGTTGCTATTATTCATGCACGTATTGATTCTTTGCTTTTGATTTTCGTATCATTTTGTATTTTGTTAAATCTTATAGTGGAACGGAACGAGAAAAAAAATAGAACAATTGATTCCAATAAACTGATATAGTTCAATTTTGATCGTTTAGGGAGAATGCATGGTTTCGCGCGTTCTGTAGACTCTATTTGTTTTTTATTCTTTCTCTTCATTTAATTCGCGAAATGAGTAAGAATTTTGGAGTATTCGACAAATGGTTATAGGGGAGACAGCCTAATCCAAATAATCCGATGGAGTACTGTTCAACAATACCGCCTTTGCAACAGTTAGCCGGAGGATTGCCGCCGCCACCAACAGTGATGGTACCAGTCGGTGTTTTGAAACGTGAAGGTAGTGTCAAACATCGTACAGAGGGTCAGAAATCTGTCATGTTCAGTGATGGTGAGTGGGCAGAACATTAGTATAGAATATTTCTATATTTATAAATAACAGAATTCTCCCAGTCAATTCTGTAAAATGTTGATTCAATTCCCACATTGATTGCGAATCGTAAAAGTCCCGTAATAGTTCATATTCATTATCGTCGTATCCATTCCCAAGTTACCATATAATTTGCTTTTATGTTTAAATCATTTTTATTGAAAAGAAAATATCCCAAAGTTTTCGATTTATTTGTTGAATTATTAACACCTTTCATCAGCTTTTTATGGCGCCAACCTCACTACTGCCAGCCCCTATCCCCTTTTGTTTTTATTTTCACCCGGCCTCTACGTAATAACAGGAATAAGGCCTGGCTGTGACCTGACAGAGCTCGACACAACGTGGGACCTGAAGCCACCTTATCGAAAGGCAGGGAATAAGAAAATAACTTCACCAGGAACACAATCAACGGCGACAGTTAAGAGGCAGAATTTACCACCACTCGATCCGCACACGAACAGTTACATTCCACAAGAAATCAACGTGTTGCCGCCAACAGTTACAATACACAAGGGCCGTGAGTATCTTGGTTTGCTAAGAAATAATTTTTCACTCAGTAGTAAATTATGCGAGCAACAATTAATGTCTATGATATTTTTTTTCAAAATGTAGAAATATCATACCACGAAGTTGTGGATACAAATGGGTTGTATGATTCACTAGTGAATGAAGCTGAGCCGCCTGTGATGTTTGCAGTGAACAGAAATTTGTACGCATATGTAAAGATAACGAATCTCAATTGTTGCGTTAACAGAACATGTTGGAGTGTTACATCACGTGGCCTCGCTTGTGTTGGTCAGGATGAAGTTATTTTATTAATTGAAATGTTACCAGATGAAACGCAAATACCGAAGGACTTACTTATTCATATTAATCAACTTTATATCGAGGCAATCAAAGGTAACACGATAACGGAACTTGGTGTATCGATTCATCAAGGTGGCAATCTATTGGGCTCACGTGAGCATGCGGGTTTTCTCTTTCTTCGGCAAACATTTCAATGTCTGCAGAAAATTGTTCTCCCACCGGCACCGTTTTTGGTTGGCCTTCTGGTTCATCGGTGGGAAACTCCGTGGGCAAAAGTGTTCCCTTTGCGATTGGTATTGCGTCTTGGTGCCGAATATCGTTATTACCCATGTCCATTGGTGTCAGTTCGGTTTAGAGATGCTGTGTACTTCGAAATCGGTCATACAATTATGAAAGTATTGGCTGACTTTAGAAATTATGCATACACGTTACCTAGTGTCAGAGGATTGACAATTCATATGCAGGATCGTACAACTGATGTCCTATTTCCACGTAATCGCTACGACCAAGTTATCAAAGGCCTGAATAATTCCAATGATCACGTGTTAGCATTTGCAGCGAATTTCAGTATCCATGCAGACTCGCATCTAGTTTGTATACAAACTAACACTGGTGACGAGAGTAGCTATCAGACGCAAGCAATCAATATCCACAACAAACCTAGGAAAGTTACTGGTGCAAGTTTTGTTGTTATTAATGGCGCTTTGAAATCATCGATGGGTTTATCGGCGAAATCTAGTATTGTTGAAGATGGACTTATGGTGCAAATTATGCCGGAGAAGATGGAGGCACTGAAAGCTGCGTTGAAAAATATGCAGGATTTTTCTATTGGCTGTGGACGTCAAGGTGCACCTGAACCTGATGAGACTGTTAATATTAAGTGGGTGGATAATGACGTTCAATTCAATTTGGGGTGAGTTCAGACTATTTCATTGAAAAATTTCAATTGGGAAAACTTCAACACTTGGGTTTCATTCCGACTTTTTACTGTTGTGACATAGAGTGAAGAGTCCGATTGATGGTAAACCAATGGATGGTATACCATCGATACGAGTTCATAATGGGACTGATTATATGGGAACGAGTAGGTTCATTCGTTGGACAGAAGTTTTTATTATTAAGGTGAGTGAAAGTGAATTTTGTCGAAGTTAGAACAAAATGAAATGTTTTCGTATGGTTTTATAGTCTGATGATCATCCGAGTGGTGTGCACGATCCTGTGGACATAAATAAATTAGCTGAGGCAATAGCACGCGCGACTTGTGCTGCTTTGGTGAAGCTTCTAGAACTACTGGCAACGGCTGGACTCACTAAATTGGCAGTTAGGACAACTATCCATCCAGATAATGTAAAGCACAGAGTCAAATACATTTTAAAATATTATCATGAAAATTCACAAGAGTATATTTATTTATAGGTTGGGTACGAGGCCGGAAGTGAAGGTACGCGTTTACCACCAATATATATGAATAGTTTGGACAATGAGTTGATTCAAGTTCTTCACAAGGCTGCGCAGTACAGTCAAGATACAAATACAGTCCTTGAACTAATATTCCATGTGCTAGATGATTAATTGAATAGTTTTCTTATTATTTTTTGGTAAGCGAACAATAACACCTTGCATTTGTATTTAATGCTGTTGCGTTGGGGTCATGTGCAATTGACTAGCTAGTTAACAGTCCACGACTGACAATAACTGGAGAGGGTATACATAATGTGGAGGTAGAACAATGGGAATCGGGAGGTGATGGAAGGAAAACAAATAAAAGAGAGTTTGGTAGATTGACTGATGTGATTGAAGAAAAAAGCTCGTCGCGTCAGTATTCAAGATTATTTTTTTGACATTTGACAAGCTGAGATGATTTTGAAGAGTATCATTTGCAGGAGAATCAGGAAAAACTTAGATAACTAATGACTATAGATATCAGCAGAACAAAATATCGAATATGAAATGTTTTGCATATATTACATAACAAATAGAGATTATAAATGTGGGGCCCGAGATGCTGCTGGAGAGTATTGTCAGATGATGGAAGGTGGGGAGGGAGATCATTGTTTTTGTTACGAATCTTAAGATTGGATCGGGTGTGAAATTTCGCGGTATTATTGATAACACACTCGTACAGTCGGTTCTTGTAGTATTATGTACATGTAGGAAAAATTTAACAACGTTATGAGATGTTACCACCACGAATTATGATTTATTATACAATTACAGAGCACAGTGAGTGCTCAATCTGTACAGTGTTATTACTCACTCAGAAACGGATCATCGAGTTAAGTTGTCGCTTGTTTTCTTTTAATGTTTTTCACATCATAATTATAAAAATGAGTAACAGATATATTTTCGATCCATGGTCGAAATGAATACATTTTATGTGTTTGTATATGCATATATGAATATATATTATAATACCAAAAGTAATAAATAATGTACATAAATTGAAAATATTCCGATTTAATTTTGAAGTTAGAATATGAGGAAATTTCCAGTTGCGAAGTTGTTATGCTGATCAGTCCAAGATAACAGTTCTGATCACAGAAAGCAGATCTGTTGATTTTTTTTTTGCTTGATATATTTCAAATATAGGTTGACAAGGACAATAAACTCAATTCATGATTATTTTACGATTTCATGATTCCTAAAATTGGATTGGTGTCATAATAATGTCCTCTCAATAGGGGATGGTCGCTATGAATTTTGTATGCATTTGGATGGATCAAATGTGAATAATTGAACTTTTCCATACACAACACCAATCAGATCGATTTCAATTCGATTACATAGTCATTACCAAATATCCCAGTTTTCCATGATCCTGCATCTTTTTTATTTTTTGCCTTGGCCTCTTGGCATTATTCATTTGGGTCGGGTTGCACGCCAATCAACGTATGACCAACCAATAATATCAGTTGAAATGTGACACCTGATTCCAACCAACAGTTATCAATATCAAATGCTTCAAATTGCCCCCCCCCCCCATTCCAGCACTCATCATCATTTCTCCTTCCTTTTGAAACCTCATAAGAACTCCTATCCGGATTCCTGAGAAGCCAGTCTTCACTCAACTAAACTCTTGACAAGTCCATGGTACACGATAAGTCAAGAACTCATGAGATCGTCGCATAAATCAGAGAATCATATCCAAATTTTGGGATGTTTCCTTGATCACGGATATCTGTGCGGGAAAATTCAGTATTCAGTATCTATGGAAGTGATCTAATTATCATGTTTCTTCGTTTAGTGTTAACCAAATAGTGTCAATTTTTACGTTTTCTATGTTCCGAGATTATATTATCACTCTATCCATTGAGTTGCACTACGACTCCAGTGACACATGGGACAGGTTTAATCATTGTTATATCATGCTCAAGAGAACCCGGCTGTTAAGTGTATTGTATCCCTTCCACCGACATTAATTCTTTGTTCTATTTGTGATATTTAATTCAGTACGAAGACATTGAAGTTGTGTTTGGCACAATGTTGACTAATATTAACTCGAGTAGCGCAGAGTATGTTAGCTGCAGTCTTGACAGACAACTTAATGTATCAAGTGATTGTTTCACTGTTAATTTTCTTATCTGTGTAGTGAAGAAACTCATCGTTATATTATCTATGCACAAACGTTTTATGAAATTTTGGATTGGACTTAGTATTGTGTTGTTAGTGAGTAATTTTCTTACCTGACCTTAGCAGTGGCTGGCAAACAATAAATTCGAATAACCCATTTTGCGTGAACATACCAATCATCATCTATTGGAGAGAATTTGAAACAGTGGTATCAACTACAGACACAATCCACTTCTGATCAGTAAAGGGCAAGATTTCAATAAATTGGTGGTAGCGCAGGGATATCAGCCGGCAGATTATAAGCTTGACACCGGAAATTGTATTGTGCACCGTAAATTACTGACGAGTCTTTGGAAGACGCATTCGAAGTCCATCATCATCGGAGCCTCGGGTAGGATCAATCAAATCATCTATATCAAGTTTAAAATCAACATCAAAATACTGCAGAAGGTAAGTTTAAAATTTTGAACGCACGTATGCACACACATATGTATATACAGACATACATTCACATTGTTAGAAACGTACGAATTCTCGAATTTTATCACTCACGATGAATGTCAATGGGAACTCTGGCAGAAATTAGACGTGTGCTAAACAAGTGTTGACGTTAATAATTTGGGTGAAACTAGGGGCGATCACAAAGACTTTTTGAAATCAAACCTCGAATTTGATGGACTTCATCGGGATCTACTATGAAGACATTCCTTTGATTTTTGAGATCTCCATTGGAAATTGAAGTGTGGGGATCGGAATTAGAGTTATATTCTATGCAGATAATTCGGATGATATACGGTTTTTCCTGAAAATGCTGCAACCAAGAAAATAACACGTTGAACTGAAAAAGGTTTTTTTGTGAGCGAAAATCACTTTCGCGCTGTTGCGCTGTTACTTCCCCGCATCATTTTTTGTGCTACGTTTGCTTTACCAACCGACACCAACCTTACCATGGGGGGAATTTAAACGATAAAGTAGGAACACATGTAATCGACTTCACCCACACTTCAATCACTGACACTCTACTGTTCAGAATTCAAAGCAGCTATACATAGATATCATACACTGCAAATCAAAAGCATTGAATACATAACTAACATTATTACTCATAAGCCGCATCCAACACAATGTTAAAGTGCTTATATGCCAATGAAATATGTATGTAATTAACTAGTAATCACCAGTGAATTGAAAATAAATTGAACTCATGTAATTGCAGTACACGAGTGTAAACAATTTATGTACACATAACAAACTAAGGGAATTTTCAGTTTTTTATAGATGAAATTGTATATGACGTAGGATGTGTAACCACGATCAGTCATGAAAATAGAATGCAGTGGTATTTATGATTACAATTAATAGAGGAAATCACACCATGATCATGCAATTCAACAATCTCCGTAGCTGTGTTGATAGTTCCTTCTAGAATATTTAGATTCATACAAGACAATAAGGTTACAAGAAACTAAGGACTTATCATCAAACTATTTTCAGAAATATATTGCGCCACTGATCAAGGTAACTTGGACTTCAACATCACGCAATTGATAGGAGTCCACGGGTCCAGACATGCAACGGTGTCTGTCACGTGTACGCTACCCTCATCCTGCTTATGAAAGGATGCGCGTGCAAGGTAATTCCTATATTATATTGAAAAACCTTTGAGTTAACACCGACATCCAATCTTGAGATCGTTCAATGAATTTCAATGGTGCAAAAGTCCACGTTCAAACAAACGAATTTCAAAGTATTCAACATCTTTTGGAATGAATTCTAATTCTGATCTTGAAACTTGTCAGTCATTTGAAAGACAGTTTTAACCAGAAAGTTATGTAATCGCTCTGAAGATTCTGAAGAATTGAAATAGTTCTGATATCCATGAAGTTATCAATTTTATGTACGTAACCAGCTCATATAAGCTAGAGATAATAAAAATGCAATGAGCAACGTTCGAACGCTTTCAGATTCACCTGTATAGAGTGGCGTTGTGGGACACGATTGGTAAGTAAAATGATGGATTGTTCAAGACTTGTGGGTACCTAATAATTCTGGACGATGTCGCCTCACTCTATTTCCTAATTTGAAATAAATTTGCGATTTGTCCCCGGGACGAAGATTTTCTGGAAAAGAAGTTGTAGCAGATGTTAAATATATTATTATCATCCTTAGAGAATCTTTTTTCAAGCGTGATTCAATCTTCAACTCCTTCACTTCTATCGAACGTTTCATTCATCAAGGATTCTTCTTTGGGGGTGGGATATGAAGGAAGAATTATATTCCAAAATGTGAAGTGGACACAAAATTCGAAATTTAAAGTCTCGCGCGTTTAATTCTGAAAAAAAAAATGTCAGTATGTGGATGTGTGTGTTTGATAGCGCCTCACTCGTTCACATCTATCACTAAAATATTGAATCGATTTGGTAGTGTGCGCTTTTGCGATCCGATAAATTCAACCAAGTGTGCACTTATATATCCTTCTTCAAGTCAACGAAAGGATGTTCACGTAGAGATTAATTAACGTAATAATTATCATCAAACACAACGTGTGCGTGTGTCGGAGGCTAACACTGTTATCAAATCATCCCGACTTAGTAATAGTCGTTGGATTTCATAGGAGTGAACAAACAAAAAGGAAAAACAATTTGATATCAGAACGCCATGGATCGACGAAAAATGTCGTGAGTATTATTTGCGATTACGCCTAGCAATGATCCGTCACCAAATGCTTGATGTCTCTATCTGTGACTTGTATCAACTAAATACTAATTTTTTCTCCTATTATTACAGGTTAAGTATTTTGGCTTTTGGTACATACGACTGCTTGAATTTCTTATGATATCTCAACTTTACATTTTCAGATAACATGTCGATACAGAATATGACATTTTTTATATATGCAAATTCCGGGAAATGAATGAAACAAAATAGGTTATAGAAGAAACTCTGCTGAATTTATTTGTAGAGACGGTGTGTTAATAGAAGTGACAAGTTAGCGTGCATTCTGCATTGGCCTTGACTCCACCCTTGCAGCTGTTCATATATATATATTCCATTATCTTAAATATTTCACTTCGCTATTATTATTTTCTCGATTGTTGAGATCCGGTTTAGATTGACAACACGAGTGTTTTTCCAGAATCGTCAGTTACACACTAAATTTCCATATTGCGACTCAGTCAACGGCACGGCATTACCATGGACATGTCGAGTAAATAAAACCATGTGCCATGGATGATGCATTACGTTTTTTAAATGTTCAGTTCTACTTGGATTTTATGAGTGATTAGATTAGTTCTTCAAATGCGTATGAGTACGATATCCGTCTGTGAGGTATTTTCATCAATTTTTGATCTCAATATATTATCGTGAAGTGATGAAATTCAACGACAATTGTTATCGTCATATAATTGATGTGTTTGGGGCTATGGAAATATGAAAAAAAGATTATAAGATGATTCACATTATCCATACCAACTTACTATCAGTGATGCCATTCGATAATTTATCTGTATTTATGAGTATGTGATTACCGACATGAGTTATTTTTTTTTCAGAACTTCAGGGGATTCCCTCTATCAAATTCTGGAAATCCCGAAGACTGCCACGCCGGAGGAGATTAAAAAAACTTATAGAAAACTAGCTCTAAAGTATCACCCAGATAAAAATCCTAATAATCCAGAAGCGGCGGAGAAGGTATTCGAAAATGAAATCGTTCTTCGAATGAATCAGTAAATTAATGAGACTTGAATAGAAAGTATAACTCTTTTTTCACAGTTTAAAGAAATAAATACGGCTCATTCCATATTGACGGATTTGACGAAACGGAATATTTATGACAATTATGGCTCACTCGGATTATATGTGTCTGAACAATTTGGTGAAGAAAATGTCAATGCATATTTTGTCGTGACATCAGGCTGGTGCAAAGTGAGGAAGATTTGATCTCTATTCTATATAGTTATATCGATTTAATCTCTGCATTTCTGATGAAATAAGCAATTTTTCATACTCCATATCATTTCAGGCATTGTTCGTAGTTTGCGGTCTCATAACTGGATGTTACTGCTGTTGCTGTTTTTGCTGTTGTTGCAATTTCTGTTGCGGAAAATGTAAACCAACACCGCCTGAGAACAGTGGCGATTATCACAATCTCCAGGTATTTATAAATATGTTGCATACTATGCCATAATGCCATTGTTAAATCAAGGGTTGTTCAGGTAATAGAATACACAAGACATATATTGTCACTTGAACAAAAACATTGGAATATGTAACATATTCGCATAATTATTCATGCGATGTTCTGTATGATGTTCTATATGCGTTGAGAGAAATTGTGAGCTCACTGATGAAAACTTGAGACTGCGATTGATAATTGAGCAAGTAGTGTGCATCGAAAACTGAAGGGTGGTGAATATTTTTTTTCTGTATCATGTTTGTCGAGGTGGTGAATTGGGCTGCATGCGCTATTGTCATATGTGTGTATTCCATAAAAACGATCAGAACAGATAGCTCGGAAATAGATACTTGTTTCTATTCAACATGAGTGGTGGGACGTTCAGAGTTCGAGTATATATGAAGGTATGTGGCACGGGAAGCTTCGGAATTCTCAAACATATGATAAACACAATACTATTGAATATTTGATTTGGAGTTAAATTTAATTTGTCAATGAACATGAAACCATTGTGGATGCGTTCACATCCTGAACATAACTTCGATTGATAAACAGTAGTTGAATGCTTTCCTGATTCCACGTACGTAGGATTTTTTTATTTTTTAAACTGCTTCACCTAATAGACTATTTAACTACCCTTTCATACAATCGTATGTAATGTAGATATGAATGGGAGTCTGATTGTCGCCGCGAGAACGGTGAGTATATAAATTCCAGTTAATATCCCGTGTATCAGCAAGAATGTCACAAATCAGCTTTGGTAGTGTATTGACCTGGGGTATGAAGATGAAAATTCAATTTTTTTTTCAAAAAAGTTTGTACACATTTTTTTTCCGCCGAATGCGCTTTATTGTATTATTTCATACGCTTTTTCGTTTCATTATGTATTCTATGTCATGACCAGTATTCATATTGTAGACAATTAGTCTTTTATTTTCATACCTCTGGCTTCTTCGCTGTATTCCTAAGCACGTTCATTAATATTGCAGTCCTGGAAAGTAATCAGTGAGTTACACACATTCAGATGGGGAGGGAAAAAAGAAAAAAGAATATGTAACTGGTGCTCTCCACACACGCTGAGCTAATATAAATGGTGATTTCAAAGGAAAGAAAATTAGTGCTTTGGTATTTTATCCTCCAAATGATATAATTGGAATCGTCTATATAGACTTTATTATAAATAGAACGATTCATTACATATGCGTGAAATTATTCCCGGCAACGTATTCTTGGCATTGGAACTTCGAGTTCTCATATCCAATCACAATCACACTATCGTTATCCATTGCTCATTGCTCTTTTTATAGCATGGCTGATGAATATGAATTTTATAAATTGAAGATTCATCTGTATAAAATCAATTAAAACATCCATTCGACAACATTCATTGATATATTTATCGTTATCTGTTTGGAAGTTTCGTTACTGATGTCCGTTGACTGTTTCGGACCCAACATTACCCAGTTGTTTTGTATTACATTTCAGTTCCATCAGAAATTTTTTCATACCCCGCGTTTAAACTTCTGAACGTTATATTTCATGATATTAATAGATGCACGGGTTGAACTTTCATTGCCAAGCATGCTACGCCTCATCTTTGAACAAAAAAAATTTGCATCTAGATTTTTTAGCGGTTTTGTTTATGTTGTTGTATGATAGCAGGGCCAGAATTCAGGCGACCGTGTACCTGTGACACAGAACATGGGCAAGGTATGTATCTAAAATGTTGCCTTCATTTTCCACATTTGGGTACAATCACTCACCACATAACGTTTCCATATATAATAGTAAACCTGTATCAATCATCATCTACATGAATTGTGATGTCATTCCTTTTTAATTTATATTACTGATTGAGATTCTTCACTGCTTCAATTATGCAATCGATCCAACCTTCAAACGACTCTGTAAATAACTTTGAATATATTATGCATGATATTCAAACGCTACTAAGCTATACCGAGGTAAATGAATCAGTCCCACGCAAAAATAACTATGTATAATTACAAATTATAATTATCGGGTAGAGAAATATGTACGAACGCGTTGACATTCAATATTGTATTATTCAATATCAAAAATATTGTCTCTTGGAAATAATCTATGCTTCATTATAGGAGGATGACAGCGAAGATGATGCTGTAACGACTCAACCCACGAGTGGCCCTGCTCAAGGTGCCACGTCTAACATTGTATTTGCAATGCCACCACCACCAGCCACCACCGCCAATGAAAGCACAAATTTGAACAGCGGGGGAGAACGTGCTATGTATACGACTAGTATGTCTGGTCATCGATAAATAGTACAGAATTGGCAATTCCGAATTATTTTTGCTATTTCATCGTGAGATGCCTTACTTCGCACTGAGAATCAATTTTTTTGTATTCAGTACTTTCACTCCTCCCGCCTGAACCTTCATCCTTCATTCTTCTTTTTCCAAATATTGTTTCTATATCTATGAATATAGAAAACTCAGTATGATGAAGATTTCGATGATTGAAAATACCGACGATCTCAGATATCTGACTTCAAATGATGCGTCTCCTAGATGACGGGTCTTGAGTTATAGTCACGTGAATTTGAAATAACCCTAATTTGTTGATTACTCTCATCTCTATGAATAATTCATTCGCTAATACAGCAACGAAGCAATTTATTGTCCGCAAAATGTTTTTACCGGAGTTCTTCATGAATATTCTTTATGGAATACAGAAAAAGTGTAATCGACTCGTCTAACATAATCGTACAGTTTCTGACATATCATTTTGTTATAAGAAACATGATGGTCTTATAATTTTGACTGTTTCGATATTTGATCTATTCGAATTCTGCAACAATTAGCCAAATCGAGTTGCTTCCACTTTTCTACCATATTGATGGGATATTCTAATCAAGAATTAGTGATTCTGATAATTGTACTATTTACAACCCGTAGTGATAAATATTTGACAGAAGGTAATTGGTCAATCGGTTGAAATTTCTGACATTGTAGAGTATTATTAGACAAGAAGCTGTTTTCTTTTTCTCATTGTATCTTGAGCATCAAACTTTCTTTGTTTACTGTTCTGTTGAAAGTTTTACACTTGACCAACAGGAAATGCCTCTTACAATATTCATTTATCAACTTTCATCGCGCCATCTAATATTCTCTATCTACCCACACAAACCCTTATTCATTTGAACTGTGTCATTATAATTTATGCATCATTCCTGTATATGAATAAATTTATTATTTCTACCAAAGTATTCATTTTTAATTTTTTTTTAATTTGTGCTTACGTAGAACTATATTCACGATTCTACGTGTTGCCTTAAGCATTACTCAAATTAATAAAATATTTGTGGCGCTCTAGTCACAAATCCTTTTGCAGCTGGCGCGGCCGCCGAAGCCGCAGCCTCCGCTGGAACCAAATGGTAGTGCAGATGAATAGAGGAAACAAAAATTGAATTCCACGAAAGACATCATAGTCATCTAATTTCTCGAGTTGTCTCCATTAAAATTACTTGATTACTTAACGATAAAACAGGGATTGTAATATCTTCATCAATCTTCATTACTATCCATTGTAACTACGAACCATTTACTATTGAAAATTGATAATGGGATCTCATAAATGGAGAAATGTTCATATTGGTATGAAAAAGCTTTGTTTGTCGACAATATACAGCCGGCGTAAGGAAAATAAGAAACGTTCAAATGACCGAAAATCACATTCAATTTATAATTTTTGCTTCGCATCCCCGACGAAATTCATAATATCGCTGTACTGATATCAAATAGTGCAAGTGATCCGTATTGAGATTGTTGGTTGGAATGAATTGATACAAATTTTCATTTTATATAGACAATTTCAAGTATGTATGAGGACGAGTGGTAATAAAAAAAGAATGGAATCATGAAATAGTAAAATATAGAACTCGAAAAAAATCAGTGCATTTACACATGATCAAACAGAAGACTATCGAATCTCATTTGAGAAAAATTAATTGCACACAAATTATACTTACGGTGCCATGTGCAATGTGCAGATTTGGACACATAATAATTATAGTTGATGAAAAAAAAATCAATTGCATACACCAAAATATACATATATCGAATTGCAATGTTGACTCCATGAGATTCAATGATATTCTAGCAACAACCGTCGATTCTTTTCCATTCGCTACAAACAAGAGAAGAAAGGGAAAATAAATTAGCTATTAAGAAATATTCTGATATTCAGAAAGACATGAACATTTATTTCTGAAAATAATAATCCTCCAATTAAAAAATAAACGATCCCTTCCTGTTCCATGCTCTCTGTCACTATCTATCTATTATGTATATCTGAATATCATTTACATTGATATTAATTAATAGTCGGTACGAAAGCGTTTTAATTAAAACCGAATATGCAAATCTTTCGCTTAAACAACTACTCCAATTAGAGGGAAGAGTATGAGAAAGAGGAGGGGTGTTCTGATCTGATAATAGGAGAGCTTGGAGGGTTCAGAAATTATAAATGTATTCCTGTGTCGCTACGTTTGTTCCAATATATATGTATAACGTTACTCGTTTGAATATGTTGAAAGTTATGTAGTTATTAAAGATTTACTGTTGTACAGTTTGTCTCATCGACCGTGTGTATAATTTAAAGAAAGACAAAGATTTGTTCGATGGGCCTAAGATCCACTGTCTAATTAATTCATCGGTTGGGAGAAACGATAGAAAAGTCGATAACTCTGATGGTTCGCTATTCACTTTTATAGCATGATCAGGCATTTATGATTTTAATGTGATGATGATATTGAGACATTCTGATACATGAATGTTGATCGCTTATAATTAATCCTGTGAAATTTTTGGCTTATCATGCAATGAAAGTTTTGGTTTACAGGACAAAATCGCAAACCATGACCTTCTGCAACAGAATTCCAATTATTAATAACTTGAGCGTTTCACGGTGCATTTTTGTTCGTTTTTGTGAGTCCGTGCACATTATAATCACGATAATATAATATTGAATTGGAAAAATGTTCCAATTGAATCCTTTCTTAAATGAAATATTTAATAATATCATAGGTGAATGGCTACATATAATAATATACACGAGAAAGAAAGAGAGGACGAGAAAACAGAAAGGGTCTTGTGAATGATTATAATATATCGAACCCAATAATTATAGTGTTTGAGAATCGTGTAATAGTAATACGCAACATTGTAAATAAAAAAATTGGAATTTCATCAAGACTTTTTTATATCGTTGTTTGTTTGTCTACCTGGCGCCTGACTTCAGACTAATTCAATTGAATGTAGCGTTTATGACATTGAAGCACAATATTGGAATTAACTAATCATTCATTCATAGAATTTATAAAGATGACGAATCAAGTGAATCTACGAGATTACACCATGCCTGCCATTGAGCAGAGGATTCAAGAATTGTTGAAGAGGAGGGTTGGAGGAAGGGAAAGTGGAGTTCCCATTGAAAAGGCAAGAGAGAAGTTGGTGGGTATTGCGAATACGAACATACACATCTGTGAACGTCTAGAGATTGATTGAAATGTATGCATGTCATTAGTATGATGTCGCATGAAATAAAATCACCTCAATTAGGTTAAGTACAAGGATCTGCGGAAGCAGAGGCAAGATGCATTACGCAATACACATCGTCATGTGTTGGACGTTGTGGCTTTTATTCTCAATATTGATCCAGTGATCTTGGAAGATGGTCTTCTGGATAAGGACGAATACGTAGAGACGTTGAGTACTTTCTTTGTTCATGGTGGACGTCAGGCGGTCGTTATACATTATCAGCCAATGGGACCACCGCCATTTGGTATTGAATCACGTAGACCATGAACGATAAAAAACATTTTATGATTATGATTCGCTTGTGCTTGCACAAGTGATGTTCAACAATACGAGGCTAGGGCTAATAAAAGAAATAAAGACAATCTATTTCTCCAAATGTTGATACTGGAAAATGTACTCTAAATTGTTATGCAGAATCTGGTAGATGGAATCAAAAAATGTCGGTACAACCTTATCAATTGGAGCGATGTTGTGTTACCGATGGTACTTCTATAAAATTGTCTGGAAAATTTGTAATTGTTTATCGATTGACATCAGATAGAGATTTTGAAATGAAGGATTTACTTGAGGTAAAAAATACAAAGTCTGACTTATTTGCAGAAATTGAGGGTTATTAATGTGGAATATACGGATAAATCAGAAACGTACTGTGTCCTATTCTGCAGGAAACTTTTTACGCTTATGCGGAAATTGACGCGGAATCGATGAGTACTCTGGCTGGAATTTCCAGACTTATTTCACATCTGAATGAGCCAGCCGTGGAAGCAAACATACAGTGGGGCGATCTCTTGAAAAGTGAACCCGGGCGAAAGATCAAGAAAAATTTCATTGGAGACTTCAAGGACTTTTGTGACTTCCTTCGCAGTAAGTATATATGGCAAAGTGGAAAACTCACTGACGACGTTGACTATCTTTCTAGCTAAAAGTGTCATATCGTTACTAAGCCGAGCACACTAACTTCGAGTTATCTTTCGTTTCCTTTACTACGTGTGTTGGGTAGTAAAATCTCATGGGGTTACAGTTTTTATATTCCCGTAGACACAACGCATGCATGATTTTATTCTTTCTTCTTCAGCAACAAATGTTGATATCGAAAGCGCTTTGCGATTTGATGATAATACTGAAGTCTTCGAGAAGTATCTTTCTACTATGGATGATATTATGAAAAGTGCAAAAAATTATGATGCAATAATAAAAGTAGAAGAATGTGTCAGAATATGGATGAAGAAAATGGAAAGGGTATGACGATTCCGATGGAGTTTTACTTCTTCTCTCATTTAAAAAGATCAAATCGAGACTACGATTCGCACTGGAACTCTACTGCTCCAGCATAGTATTCATAAGATGTGATGATATGAACGTAGTGAGAAACACTTCTATCATTGATTTATCAAACTTTTATAGAAGTTATGGAGAGTTCCTACACACATCAAATCCTTCGCGTTCCGATTTAACTGTTTGAATGCATAGATGAAGCTGCAAATTAATTCATCAACATGAAGTGTTTTTATATATTCTGAACAGTCAACTTTATGAATTTAATCATATTCACGTTAAAGCAGCATTTCGTTCGAATCCGATTCCTTGAAAATGAATGGGAGTATAAAGTTATATTCATACTTATCTAGGCACTTGTTGAGAGTCAACAATTACGTCGCGAAACTGAAGAAACTGGTCCCAGCGCTGAACTCAGTTATTGGCGTGGTATACTAAGGAGGTTTTCACTCATCGTCAGTCATATCAAACGTCCGGAGACTCAAATGTTCATTGCACTGTTAATTCAAGCCAAGTCCAAACTCGTCAAAGTATTCATCTTTTACAGAACTATCGCTGATGGATTATATATCATAGTTATCATTGTAATTCTCGTAATAGACATGGAAAAAACTTGATGACGATGTGACAACAATTGAAATATTGGCACAAGACAATGTGCGATATTTGTATTCTCTGGAAAAATTTACCAAGCCACTCTATCGATTAGATATAACTGAAATGGGTGATCATTTACCTGGACTCATGCATGCCATTAAAATGGTTTATGGAACGTCACGTTTCTTTAATTCTGATCGAATGATAGCTGCAGTTTTTGTGAAAGTATGAATAATCAAACTCAATTTGGATGGCCGAGTGGATTTTAGTATAATTATTATGTGTTCAGATGACAAATCAAATGATCTTGGCATGTAAAGCTCATATAACTGAGAATGGAACTATAAATATCTGGAATTATGACAAGTCCACGATAATCTCACGGATGAAAGACTGTATTCGATTGTGTGAACAGTATTTCAAATGCTACAAGAAAATGATTGAAGACATAAGAGAAACTCTGAATGAAAAGCCATTGGAAATATCGGAAATGTATGTCTTCGGGAAATTTAATACATTTAAAAATCGATTGAATAAAGTAAGTTTTATATAGATGAATATTTTGGATGATACTGAAAAATCTTGTCATGATTTTTTTTTTAGATTATTGATGTTTTAGAAACTAATATCGCGCATTCTATTCTACGAAGTTCGACGATTGAAGGCATTGATGTGTTCACTAATAAATTCATGAGCTTTTTCGAAAAAATTGCTACACAAAAATACGACGCGTTGAACCATCGGAAGCCATACTATGATGTGGATTATGATGAATTTAAAAAACATGTCACGAATACTGAGCTAGAGTTTCGGAAATTTTTTTTCCACAGCGTATCACTTGTCCCTAATATTGATGAAGCTCTGCGATTAGTTTTGAGGTATCAACAAAGGATTTCAAAGTTGCAGCTGATGGATTATTTCTAAGTTCTGTGAGACAAAAAAAGGATGAAGAAATTAAAAGATTTCAGAAGTTAAAGTTTGAACGACTGTGGATTGACCGCAAGTATCTGGAGCTCGTGACAATGTACCAGAAGGAAGTGGAAGCGATACGAGACAGATACAACGAAGATAGATCATCACCACCATTGCCGAGAAATATACCACCTGTTGCCGGAAGAATTTTATGGATTAGACAACTCTACAGGCGAATCGAAGTGCCAATGGAAATATTCAAAAAGCGTGAAAAAGTCATCAAACATGAAAGGATGCAAAAGTGTATCAAGATGTATAATGCATTAGCACGCGTATTTGTACATTACGAAATGATTTATCACAAAGCGTGGGTCGATTCTGCTGAAGTTGTGAGTTTAGTTAATTAGATAGTGCGGATATATTATACACTATTGAAATTCAACTATTTTTTCCAGGTTAGATTAGCGCTTACATCGCCATTACTGATCCGTGATCCAAATACGAACAGATATATAATAAACTTTGATCCCTATATACCAGAAGTTATCAGAGAAGCAGAATACATGGCAAGACATGGTCTTGAAGTACCTGAATTCATTCAAATCATCACATATTGCAAAGACAAGATTTACTCCGCTTATGGGATTGTTAAAAAACTTGTTCAGGATAACGATAATGTACGACGATCAGTCCCCGTGTTATTCATGTCATTGATGGATCTAGCTTTTGCGAGGTTGGAAGTTGCATTTCAACCATTTCTATCAGTTGTCACATGGACGTCATTAAAAATCCCCGCACTTTGTGAGGAGATTACAGCAGTTATCAACGATGTGGGTGGTTTCGTGAAGAAAATAAAGGATGCAAAAGAAGCACGTGTAGACGAAGTATTTGAAACCATTGCTGAAATCAATTTAATTCAGTTAAGTAATAATGCGATAAGTCCAGCGCAATTCTCTTCGGAGAATTTAACTTTTGGAAAAGCAGTTGGCGAAGAGTTAGAGATTAAGTCCTCATCTGCTGAGGGTGCAGTGATAGCTATTATTAATAAGTGCTTGGCGCTTATCAAAGATCCTGGAGTGGAGAAAGATAAGTATCTCTGGCTTGATACAGAGAAAGTTCGAAGACAAATAGGATCGCAAGCAAAAATGAGTATTGGAAACTTTGAACCAGGATTTGGGATTGTCGAAGATAAAGTCAATTTAATGCGTATTCAAAATAACTGCATGGAAGTATTCTCTCATTTCAATAACAAGCTTATTGAAACATTGGTTAAATGTACGAAACGTTCTCTTGAAAAGTTGAAAAAACGAATTGGCACCTCGAGGTACATTTATATACGTATATTGAATCGATTATTGCTGACAATGAGACGGTGTGGGCTATGAGCAGCGAATTTAATTTCAGCATTCTACTCGGGGAGAATGTTAGAGGTGGTGAAGCGCCACTTTTGCTGACTCAGTTCGTTTTGCAAATACCGAGCATTGTAATATCGCCCAGTATTGAGGAAGTGAACAGTCACGTTAGGACAGTCATAAAGAATTTAATGGGCGTTCATGAGGGAATCGTGATGTGGGGGCAGAGGCATCTTCATACTTGGAAAAAACATAGTTCTGATGTACAAATAACCGATGGTAACGAATTAGTATCCGTAGATATATGCAACATTTTCAATATCGTTAAATGAGTTCATTCGATTGCTCATTGTATGCTATATCGGATTGTAGATGATGAGGGAGATTCGTGGAAGAATTATCATCGGATTATTTCCGAGCACAAAGAAATAGTTAGAAATACTATGAGTTTTCAAGCAGTAATTCTCATGTTGAAAGATGATATCAACATTCTGAGAAACGTACTTTATTCATCTATTCCCTCCGATATATTTCACTTTATGAGTATACATGAGCTGATTCGATTGTTGTACCAATTCAATAGGATTACATGAAGAAATTTGCTCATATATGGGAAGACGACAAGAATATTCATATTCAAGAGTTTGTTAATAGCGATGCATCGACTCTGGAGATAGAAGAAGAATTCATATTTTACGAAAATTTGAAAGCAGAAATTGATAGTATACCACCGTGTCATGTTGTTGGTCCTATTCAGATTGATACGGGTCAGTTGGGAACACAAAAAACCTGAGAATTATTTAATTTCATAGAGGTCCACTTTTTAGTTTACTTAACTGCCCATTATTATTTTGTAGATAAATTGAAATTAGGATTGTTGGTTGAAACAGACACATGGAAGACACTATTTGGCACGACACTGAGTAAATTCTATCATTTTAAATTGAAACGCATGATGGACTACATCAATGACAAAGACAAAGTGTTGGGACGTGTTATAAAAGATCTCGAGGATGTGAGATTGGCGATGAAATGCCTTTCTGATATAAGAGATGATTTTATATATCTTGATTCAGAGTTAATCATGATTGAAGAGACATTCACTCTAATGGGAAGATTTCATGTTTCAGTATTGAAAGAAGATCAAGACATAGTTGACAGTTTGCGTTACAGTTTCAACAATATGTTGCAAAAGGTTTTTTCTTGAATTCGATTCATCTTCAGAGTTAAGTATAACTAAAGACGAATCAGTTATTCTACAATAGGCAAAACAAGTGCAGGAGACTGTATGTCAGATGCAAGAGCCACTGAAACGAGAGCTCATCAATGGTGTAGATGTTTTAATGAAAGATGTTGAAGACTTTGACCAGGAGTTTGAACATCATGGACCAATGGTTGAAGGAATACCGGCTAAGGAAGCGAGTGAACGGTAGAATAAATGAAAAACGTGATGATTGGGGGAAAGAGTTATCACTGCTCATCATATGAAATGCAAATCTCAATTCTATCAATTTTTTTTCATTTTCAAGTCTTTTACTGGCCCAAGCGCGTTACGATGAATTATGGGAGCGTTATCAGACTTTCAGCAGTGGAGAGTCTTTTTTCGGATTGGCGATTACTGAATATCCGGCACTTGCTAAGCGAAAAAAAGAAATGAATTTGTTGCAGAAATTGTATGGTCTTTACGTTCAAGTAATGCGAACAATTGATGGCTATTATGAAATTCCATGGTCAGAGATTGATACTGATTCCATAATCACTGAACTCACTGATTTGCAAAACAAGTGAGTATAACCCAAATAGAGTTGAAAATACCTTCTGAATATTCATGAAGTATTTACTAAAGTTTGCACGTGGTTATCCGAACGATGCATTAATTATTTCAGGTGTCGAAAGTTGCCTAAAGCGATGTATAACTGGCCTGCTTATATCGATTTGAAAAAGAAAATTGATGATTTTAATGAAACTTGTCCACTACTTGAATTGATGGCGAACAAATCAATGGTGGAACGTCATTGGGAAACGATGTCGAAATTATGCAAATATTATTTTGATGTTGAATCGGAGAATTTTACCTTAGCTAACGTCATGCAAGCTCCTTTACTCAAATATAAAGACGACGTTGAAGACATTTGCATAAGTGCTGTAAAAGAGAGAGAGATTGAGAGCAAACTGAAGCAAATAATAGCTGATTGGGCAATTGTTGATTTGCAATTCAGTGCCTTCAAACAGAGAGGTGAATTGATGTTAAAGGGGCTTGAAACAGCGGAAATAATTAGCCAGTTAGAGGACAGTCTAATGGTCATCAGTTCATTGATGGCTAATAGGTATGTAATAGGATTAAACTATTAAACATATGGACATTACAATGATAACATTTTCTTGTGAATCTCGTCCATTTATTTCTGTTCTTTCAGATATAACCCACATTTTAAGAAAGATATTCAACAATGGCAGAATAAACTGAGCAATACCTCAGAAATATTGGCCAAGTGGTTGACAGTGCAGAACTTGTGGGCGTACTTGGAGGCAGTTTTTATTGGTGGTGATATCGCCAAACAACTTCCAGCCGAAGCGAAACGTTTCAACGTGAGACAAAAGCATGATTATCCCAAACGATAAAAGATCATTTTTTTTCTTTATCCGTATCTATATATACGCCTACATCCCAACTTACATTTTTATGGGTGATACTGTCATAGAATATTGATAAGTCATGGATTAAGTTAATGCATCGAGCACGAGAGAAAATGAATGCAGTCGAGACGTGTACGGGTGATGAAACTATGAGTCAATTTCTTCCACATATTTTGGAACAATTGGAGTCATGTCAGAAATCATTGAGTGGATATTTGGAAACAAAGCGCGTGATATTCCCTCGATTTTGCTTCGTATCTGATCCAATGTTGCTTGAAATTCTCGGCCAAGCTACGGATAGCCACACGATACAGCGATATCTTAATGGTTTTTTCGACAATATTGGAAAGGTAATCTTTCCTTCATTTCCCACTTCGCTAACATGCTTATTATCATTCCTTTTCGATAGTTGGAATTTTCAGAGACTGAATACGATAATATTGTGTCGATGTATTCACATGAAAAAGAAAACATAAAATTAGAGAAGGAAATAACTTGTACCAATGGTGTTGAGAACTGGCTGAATTCTTTCCTGAAGATGCATCAACAGTCAGTTGGTGGAGTGATATCGCAAGGTCTCCAGACATTGGCAACGCCTGAAAATAATATTTTGACTTTGATAGACGGTTCAATCCTTCAGGTGAAGTGTTCTCTTTCTGTCATCTTTTCATTCCAAAATATCTCGTGTTTGATTTTTGTCGTTAAACGTTTCAATGGTGAATGGGCTCCATTTGCCGTTGGATGTTTACGATGACGTCGTCTGTAAAGAATAAAAAAATATCATTAAAAATCTTATTGGCAAACTGGTATTGAAACGGCAATTCTAGGTTGGTTTATTGGGCCTTCAAGTTCTATGGACGCGTGATTCCGAAGTCGCAATTGTCGCGTCGCGCCGCGATAAAACGATAATGAAAAGGACTAACCAGTGGTTTTTAGATTTACTCAATGGCCTCATCGAAATGACTGTAAAAGATCTTTCCTCGTATCAAAGAGCCAAGTATGAGGCACTCATTACTATTCACGTTCATCAAAGGTAAAAACTCATTACTCTCCCTCATGAATCTTTGTCGTCGTGCCAATTCATTCCGTTTTACTTTCAAATAAGTTTCTTATTCTCAACGGTCTTGAAACTTTCAGAGACATTTTCGACCAACTTTGTCGGTTACGAGTAAGAAATATTCAAGATTTTGAGTGGCTAAAACAGGCGCGATTCTATTACAATGGTGATAAAGAAGAAGTACAAATAAAAATAACAGATGTTGATTTCATATATCAAAACGAATTTCTTGGTTGTACTGATCGTCTTGTTATCACACCATTAACTGACAGATGTTATATAACACTCGCACAGGCAGTCGGTCAGCAATATTTATACTATGAGAACGGAAAGAATATTGCGAGCGGGAATGTGCGATGAAATTGTCCATGAATTCAATTGATTACAGGAATGAACTTTGGTGGTGCTCCGGCTGGCCCTGCTGGTACGGGAAAAACGGAAACGACGAAGGACATGGGCAAAGCCCTAGGGAAATATGTCGTCGTGTTCAATTGCTCCGATCAGATGGATTTTCGGGGTCTCGGACGCATATTCAAGGTGATTCATTGTTGTTATTTCATGAAAAGCAATTTATATGATTGATTGCGATTCTATTACTCAAAATTTTCATGAATATTTATATGATATGTTGAAGGGTAAAGACAAAACAAGACATGTCCGCAGAAACAGTGGTGATATTAGTTGTAGTTGTAGTTATCCTTGTGGTGTAGAGGGTAGAAACTCTTTCGAAGTAAAACACGAACAAATGTTTTAGGGTCTGGCACAAGCAGGCGCATGGGGATGTTTTGACGAGTTCAACCGCATTGATCTTCCCGTTCTATCTGTCGCAGCTCAACAAATAGCCATTGTATTCACTGCGAGGAAAGAAAAACGAACGAGTTTTGTTTTCAGGCACATTGAACATTTTTATTTTCTTTCCACGATATTTTCATGGGGTTTATTGTGCGATAATAATCTAAGCAATCAGAGTTTCGTATGCACAAAATGTAAATCCATGCATTTTGTTTCATAGTGATGGAGATACTTACATGATTGATTATGAATTCGGCTTGTTCATCACGATGAATCCAGGATACGCTGGTAGACAGGAATTGCCAGAGAACTTAAAAACACAATTCCGTAGCGTTGCTATGATGGTTCCAGACAGACAAGTATTACATTTAACCATCCCGTTCAGAAAGAGCATAATCGGATACGATGCAAAAATGTTTCTAGATCATCATGAGAGTTAAATTGGCGGCTTGTGGTTTTAAAGAGAATATAATGCTCGCAAGGAAATTTTTCACTCTTTATACATTGTGTGAGGAACAATTGAGCAAGCAAGTTCATTATGATTTTGGTCTTAGAAATATATTGTCGTGCTTGAGAACACTCGGAGCGCAGAAACGTGCTCATCCCGGCGAATCTGAGGAGACAACGCTCATGAGAGTGCTGCGGTAATTCATTTCGAATACATGATAATTCACATGATACAACAGAGGGTAGACAAAGATACGAATGTATTCGATGGCTTTCTAGTGCAATGAATTTATCAAAGTTGGTTGATGAGGATGAACCACTTTTCCTATCCCTTATTGAAGACATGTTTCCCGGGATAAAACTCACAACTCAATCGTATAAAGAATTGCAGAAAGGACTTGTGAATGCAACGGTGGCGTTGGGAATAATAAATCATTCTGAGTGGAATCTGAAGGCGGTTCAATTGTACGAAACGTCGCTAGTTCGTCATGGGTTGATGGTATTAGGTCCAACGGGTTCTGGAAAAACTCATTGCATGTGGGCATTGATGAAGGCACTAACAGAAATGGGAATGCCACACAAAGAAGTTCGAATGAACCCAAAAGCTATTACAGCGGCACAGATGTTTGGTAGACTCGATGTCGCAACCAACGATTGGACTGATGGAATTTTTTCAACACTCTGGCGACGTTCAACACAAATAAAAAAATCTGAATATCTGTGGATTGTATTGGATGGCCCAGTTGACGCTGTTTGGATTGAAAATTTGAATTCTGTATTGGACGACAATAAAACATTAACACTCGCAAATGGTGATCGAATAATAATGGCGTCCAATAGCAAACTTGTTTTCGAACCTGATAATATTGACAATGCATCACCAGCAACTGTGTCGCGAATGGGAATGGTCTTTGTAAGTGCTTCGGTCCTGAAGTGGGCAGAAATATTGGAGGTATTTCGTTTTCCCACTATTCTTGTGTCTTATGTCAACATTATTTATTTATTCTTTTCCAATAATTGAATATTGACGCATGATTTATGTTCCAGGGCTGGTTGAAAACAAGAGATAAGCACCAAGCGGAGATACTTCGTGAGCTTTTTCATAAAATATATGGCGACGCTCATGTGTTTGTACAAACAAAGCTCGTCGCGAAGATGACGCTTTTGGAGGCACTTTATATCAGACAGTGTATCGATTTGCTGACGGGTTTGCTGGTGGTCAATGCTGCAACCACGAGTAAGCATTAGATAATGGAATAATTTGTATTTCATATACAGCCAGCGAAATGTTTTCAGTCAATATGAGAATGTAAATTTTATCCACTCAAGCGACTTTTACCGATGCTCATCTCCAGAGACTTTTTCTTTTCTCGTTGATGTGGAGCTTGGGTGCAGTCCTTGAACTCGATGCTCGGAGTGCACTTCAAGAATTTCTTTTATCTCACGAATCTCATTGTGACTGGCCAAAGTTATTGGTAATACACAATTAGTAGAAAACACAATATGAATAATGTGAAGTAAAGATATTGAATGCGCTGTTATTCATGTAAATAAATTCTGAGAAATGAATGATATTAATGTTGTTTGCAGGAAGACGAAACGATATTTGAGTACCTTGTTTCGAATGAGGGGATATGGATACATTGGAGCCAGATGGTACCAGCATTCGAATATCCGCCGGAGCGTGTGCTTGAGTATTACACGATATTGGTTCCAAATGTGGATAATACAAGGACCCTGTTCTTGATAGACGTAATTGCGCGGCAAGAAAAGGCTGTGCTGCTCATAGGTAAGGAAAATTCCAATATACGGATTACAGATGGACTGTATCCAAATCCACCAGAATTTCGTGCTGTGACGCACAATATATGAATATACGTCATGCTCATGCTTTCTTCATGGTTCAATTAGGCGAACAAGGAACTGCCAAGACGGTGATGTTGAAAAGTTTTATGTCACATTACGATCCGGATTATCATTTGAATAAATCTTTCAACTTCTCATCTGCATCTACACCGAATATGGTTCAAGTGAGATGCATATAACTTTATTTGAATAGTTTCTGTCAGCAAATCATTTGGATGATACTTCACAGAGAATATTCGAGGGTTATGTTGAAAAGCGTGTGGGAACAACGTTCGGGCCACCAGGCAATAAGAAAATGACTGTCTTCATTGATGACATAAATATGCCATCGATCAATGAATGGGGTGATCAAATAACGAATGAAATTGTCCGACAACTAATGGAATACAGCGGTTTTTATTCTCTGGACAAACCTGGTGACTTCAATACAATACAGGACATTCAATTGTTGGCGGCAATGATTCATCCAGGAGGTGGCAGAAATGATATCCCCCCGAGATTGAAGAGACAATTTAATATTTTCAATTCTACACTGCCATCTAATAAATCTATGGATAGGATCTTCGGTACGATTGGCGAAGGATATTTTTGTTCAAATCGATTCACGGATGCGATTGTTGATTTCGTACAAAAATTAATTCCCCTCACTCGTGTTCTCTGGCAACAAACAAAGATCAAGATGTTACCTACTCCAGCAAAGTTTCATTATGTCTTCAACTTGAGAGACTTGTCTCGCATCTGGGAAGGTATCCTTAGAATTAATGGAGACGAGTGTAATTCACAGCGCACACTCCTCAAACTCTGGGATCATGAGTGCACTCGGGTTATTGCCGATAGGTGAGAGAATAACACTATTTGTCTCGCAGTGACACCTCTCCTACACATGCAGTAGATATACATTGATAATGTAGGTTCATAAACTCAGAAGACAAAGATTGGTTTAGAAATACGCTTCGTCGTACGGTTATGGAACAATTGGGAGATGATTTCCAATATTACACTCCTGAAGAAACATATTTTGTGAATTTCTTACGCGAAGCACCTGAACCAACTGGATTTGAGCCCGAGGATTTTATATTGGAAGCACCATTGATATATGAAGAAATCCCAAGGTAGAAAGAATCCTCTTATGATACAGTTCGATATTCAATTATCGTTGATCAATTGGTTTAATGGGCAATTAATATGCTATAAAAAGTTACGAAACAGTGATAATGAAAGTCCATCAGAATATGCAGCAATTTAATGAATCCATGCGTGGAATGAAATTGGATTTGGTATTCTTTCACGATGCGCTCGTTCATTTGATGAGAATATCGAGAATCATCGGTGTGCCGCGAGGTAATGCGTTGTTGGTGGGTATTGGTGGATCAGGCAAGCAGAGTTTAACGCGACTAGCATCTTTTATTGCTGGCTACAAATTTTCCCAAATTGTTTTAACGAGGTATAATTGCAATTATTTCCAATTATTCTCCACACAGTTATTCATTCCCAAAACTAATATTCCATTTTTCTGCATAGGAGTTACAATGTTGGTAGTTTATTGGAAGATATTAAAAAACTTTATCGCGCCGCGGGTGTAGGCCCTGATGGCATAACTTTCATATTTACTGATAATGAAATTAAGGATGAGGCATTTCTAGAATACTTGAATAATGTTTTGAGTGTGGGTGAAATCGCGAATCTATTTCCAAAAGACGAATTGGATGAGATCTTGAACAGTTCTATTCCTTTGATGAAAAAGGATGAACCGAAAAGGCCACCAACACAAGACAATCTTTATAGTTACTTCATATCTCGTGCCAGGAATAATCTGCATATGGTTTTATGTTTTTCACCAGTGAATATCTACCATCACATTGATACTATTCCGGAATATATATACGAATCAATCGATGTTTTTTTCATGAATGATCATATTGGTGTTCTTTATCCTTTCTTATGCCTTTAGGTTGGTGAGAAATTCCGCTCGAGATCATTGAAATTTCCTGCTTTGATCTCCGGTTGTACTATGAATTGGTTCACCAGATGGCCCAAAGACGCTTTGTGCGCTGTCAGTGAACATTTCCTGGGGCAATATCGAGTAGTTTGCTCCAATGATGTCAAACGACATTTGATGGAAGCAATGGGTGAAGTGCAAGACGACGTAAATGATACTTGTATTGAGTATTATAATCGGTTTCGTCGCAAATCATATGTTACACCAAAATCATTTCTTTCATTTATTGATGGTTATAAAAAAATTTACAAACATCGTTTGGATGAGATCAATACACTGGCATTCCGAATGAGTAGCGGTTTGAGTAAACTTGTGGATGCGGCGGCACAAGTAGATGAGTTACGAGAAGTTTTAAAAAAGAATCAGAAAGAAATAGCAGTTAAGAATGTTCAAGTAGAGAAAGTAAGCAACTAATATTTATTCAGGAATAAATATGCTGAGATTTATCAGGAATTTCCAATGTTCAACTTTGTGAATACATTTGGTAATTAGTTTTCATCTGTCTTTACTTAATCATTCATAGATTGTTGGGATAGTGAATGAGAAAAAAAGAGATGCTGAAGCAGTGATGGAAAAAGTACAAAAGTCGAAGGATGAGGCCGAAAAATTATTGACAATTATTTCGAAGGAGAAAGCTGTTGCAGAAGAGAAACTCGAAGCTGCAGCACCAGCGTTGTCGGCGGCAGAAGCTGCTCTTCTAGTACATGATTATTTTTCGTATTTGGAACGAAAAGCAATGTTCACAAAAAGAAGGACAAATATAAAATGTTCATAAAATTTTGTTTTTCACAGACAATAAAAGCAGCGGATATATCTACTGTCCGTAAACTCGGCAAACCTCCACATTTAATTACACTAATTATGGATTGCGTGATAATTCTCTTTGGTCGTAAATTGAATCCAGTCAAACCTGATCCGGAGCATGAGTTTTTAATGGCGTCCTGGCATGAAGCGTTAAAAGTAATGGCAGACACACGATTTTTATATCATCTCCGAGATTTTCCAAAAGACAATATTAACGGTGAAACTGTTGACTTGATGCAACCATATTTAAATTACCCCCAATATAATTATGAGGCGGGTAAACAAGCATGCGGCAACGTTGCAGGACTTATTCAATGGACAATAGCGATGACGTTATTTTATGACGTTAATAAGGACGTTTTGCCATTAAAAGTATGTTGAGGGAAAAAAACTGTTTCGACGTCAATGAAACTTTATTGCTTTATGCATACCATGCTACAAAGGAGGTATTATTGAAGTGTATTTATTCCAGGCCAATTTAGCTATTCAACAGAGCAAACATGACAAAGCGAATCGAACTTTAACAGCAGCTCAAGAAATTCTTCGAGAGAAGGACGAAGCTTTAAAACTTGTTCAAGGAGAGTTTGATGCTGTTATGGCTGAACGTCAAGTACACATTTAATTTATTCTGTTGTTTGTTCATTTGTATTGGTATTACATACAATTCTTTTATTGTGGGGATCAGGAAATAGTTGATTTGGCCGATGCTTGTCAGGCGAAAACGGACATAGCAACAGCAATGATTGATGGACTATCAGGAGAGAGAGTTAGGTGGACAAATCAATTGGCAATGTTCAAGTCGGAAACGGAACGTCTAGTTGGAGACGTTCTAGTACTCACAGGTTTCCTATCCTATTGCGGACCATTCAACCAAGAATTCCGAATGCTTTTTCATCGGCGATGGTTCGATTTGCTTCAAACACGGAAAATCCCAGTTTCTAGCAATATTAGTATCGTCGAATCTCTCGGTGATACTGCGACGGTGAATTATTACTCTGTTTTCCTATTTGAATTATCTGTGGAATTGATAAATACGAATTCACGGTATTCAGACGGGTGAATGGAATTTACAAGGTCTTCCAAATGATGAATTATCAGTGCAAAATGGCATAATAGTAACCAAAGCTCCGAGATATCCACTATTGATCGATCCACAATTGCAAGGAAAAGTGTGGATCAAAAATAAAGAAAAAGAATTCAATCTACAAACAACTTATCTGAGTCACAAGTATTTTAGGAATTATTTAGAAGATTGTGTGTCCATCGGCCGACCATTATTAATCGAGGATGTTGCTGAAGAATTGGATCCAGTATTGGACAATTTGTTGGAGAAAAATTTTATAAAAGTTGGCACATCATTGAAAGTGAAGTTGAGTGACAAAGAAGTGGATGTTCACAGTGATTTTCGTCTGTATATAACAACCAAAATACCAAATCCTTCTTATACACCAGAAATATTTGCACGAACTTCTGTCATTGACTTTACTGTTACCATGACGGGTAGGATATGAGAGAAAATATTATATGTCAGCATATTTGTGAAAACATTGATACTGTGTAGGTTTGGAAGATCAACTACTAGGCAGGGTTATTTTAACGGAAAAGCGCGAATTGGAAACAGAGAGAACACAATTGATTACAGATGTCACAGTGAACAAAAGAAAAATAAAAGAATTAGAGGCGAACCTCCTTCACAAATTGACAACTGTCGAGGTGGACTTAGTCGCATTCATATTGTTATATTCATATTGTGAAGTTACTTTTTGTATAGATGCATCTGTTGATGAAATTAGTAATCGTTTTCCAATTGACAAAAAGGGTCCGCTAATAGAAGATGTAGAACTGATGTCAGTGCTGAACATAACAAAGAAAACGGCTGCCGATGTCACGAGAAAATTGGATATTGCACGCGAAACAGGAGTACAGATAAATGCTGCGAGAGAAGAATTCCGACCTGTCGCAACGCGTGGAAGTGTCCTTTACTTTTTGATATGTGATATGGCACATGTAAATTGCATGTATCAAACATCTCTCGTTCAATTTTTGGAACGTTTTGATCTTTCAATGGAACGGTACATTGATACGTTTCAATTCGTTACTTTCTTTCTTCTTTATTCGCCTATCATGTTTTTTTTTAATTCAATCTGCTAATTTTTCGATAAACTTTTACTAGATCTGAGCGAAGTCCTGTTAATTCGCGACGAATAAATTCCATCATTGAATATTTGACATATGAAGTATTCAAATATAAGGCTCGCGGGCTGTATGAAAATCACAAATATATGTTCATACTACTGATGACACTCAAAATTGATTTACAACGAGGAACGATAACTCATGAAGAGTTCCAGTATTTTATCAAAGGTGGTGCGGCATTAGATCTCAATGCAGTGACCCCGAAACCACACAAATGGATAACCGATATGACGTGGCTCAATTTAGTTGCTCTATCATCGTTACCACAATTTCAATATGTTCTATCACTTGTTGGAGCATCAGAAAAAATATGGAAAAATTGGTACGACAAAGAAGCTCCCGAAGAAGAAGTTATACCTGATGGTTTTGACAATTTAGACACATTCCGTCGTTTATTGATGATACGGTAAAAGTTGTCTTATTAATTTATAGTCTGTTATTTATATTTATTATTTCACGGTTTTATTTTACAACAGTGCTTGGTGTCCCGATCGTACGCTATCGCAATCTAGAAAATACATTGGTTATTCACTCGGTGTGGGTTATGCAGAGCCGGTGATAACACTTTTGGATGTAATGCATTCTGAGTCGCGACCAAATACACCAATGATATGCTTTCTCAGTATGGGTTCCGATCCCACGCCCAATATCGAACAGTTAGCGAAAAAAATGGAGATACCATGCAGGAGTATATCAATGGGACAGGGTCAGGAAGTGCACGCCAGACGACTTTTAACAACTGCGAAAAATGAAGGACTTTGGGTATTATGTCAAAATTGTCACCTAGGACTGGATTACATGATCGAACTGGTTGATTACATATCAGAAATGGAATCACCTCATGCGAATTTTCGTATATGGATTACTACTGAACCGCACAACAATTTTCCAATTTCTCTGCTTCAAATGTCTATCAAATTTACCAATGAGCCGCCTCAAGGTATTCTTAAATAATTCCACCAATTATCTCTTCACTATCTTTTTTAATGAAATTCTCTTCTAGAGGCACCAATTGTTCGTACCTTGATTGTCAATATTTATAGGTGTGCGAGCCGGTTTGCTAGCGACTTATAGTGGTATGAGTCAGGAGACACTGGATCAATGTGATGCGCCACAGTATATACCTCTTGTCTACACAGTCTCGTTTTTGCACACTGTCGTACAGGAACGCAGAAAATTCGGTCCACTCGGTTGGAACATTCCCTACGAGTTCAATTCAGCTGATTGGCTCGCCTCTTGCATGTTCATGAATAATCATCTCAATGACTTTGACCCGAAGCGTGGAATAAGTTGGTCTACTGTGAGGTATGATGAGAGAATTCGTTACAACTTGGGAAAAAAGTTATCGTCTCATGTATAAAGACTTCAATTATAATTTTGAAAATATTTCAAAGGTATATGATTGGCGAAGTTCAATATGGAGGTAGAGTCACTGATGATAATGACAAACGTCTCCTGAATACCATATCAAAACTCTGGTTCACTGAATCGTTATTTACCAACGAATTCACATTTCATGAAGGATATGGAGTATTAAATTATAAACAAGTTTCCGATTACTTAGCGAATATTGACGCGATGCCAACGGTAGATCCTCCTCAAGTATACGGACTCCATCGTAACGCTGATATAACGTAAAGACACGTCAAAATTGAATGTTTTTTCACACAGTCATATGCTCAATATCTAAATTTTGTGCAATGTGAACTTTCATTGACTTTGACGATATTCTAGATATCAGAGTAGAACAGCGCAAGAAGTATTGGACACTATAATATCAGTTCAACCTAAAGAGTCAGTGACTGGTACTTCGAGTGAAACACGCGAGATGAATGTGATGCGACAAGCAAAGGAAATGCTGTCTAAGTTGCCGCCGGCTTATGATCCATTTGAAGTTAAAGCTCGTTTACAGATCATGGGAATAACACAATCAATGAACATATTCTTGAAGCAAGAAATTGATCGTATGCAAGTCGTGATGAAAATTGTGCGTTCCATGTTGAAGGATCTTTTGCTTGCTATTGAGGGTGTCATAATCATGAATGAGGTAACATCATTTTTTTTCTCGTTGCATTTTCATTTTGTGTGCGCGTTCGTTCATTTATCAAGCGTATAACCTGTCGTAAAATCGTTTTTCTTCTCGTATGGATGTGACTATGCTTGTGTTCTATATGTGTCTGCCATTCCTTCATTACTAACGGTCATGTGTGTCGTGTGCAATGTTGGATTACAAGCGTCTATTTGTCGAAAACATTAATTCATCATCCTTTCATGTTCTATATCTATATAGTTGACTATCATTCTATCTATCTATCCATCTCATCTCTCTTTGCAGCAATTAAGGGATGCCCTAGATAACATTTATGACGCGCGAATTCCTAGAGTTTGGCGTGCACGTTCATGGGAATCATCGACGCTTGGCTTTTGGTTCACTGAATTACTCGAGAGAAATAACCAATTTACGAAATGGATTTTCCGTGGTCGTCCGGCTAAATTTTGGATGACGGGTTTCTTCAATCCGCAAGGTATAAAACTAACTTATAAAGCAACGGAAAAGAAGGAGAAATTGTCAGGATTGCAGACTAGTGCTGGATTCTCCGTTACGGTCGTTTTGTACACGAGGAAGTAATTAAGAAATTAATAATCTACGTTTCCAGGAAAAAAACCTCGATATTATTTTTCGTCTTTTGGTGAGAAGAGTTAAGTCGGAATACAAAGTTATACTTTTCATTCTTTGAATGGGTTTGATATGATTCGAATTTTGAAGTGTATCATTGGATCACATTTGTGTTCAGTGACAGAATACCTAGTAACCATTCTCAGTCTGACTAGTAGTAGCCTCCGATTAGAATGTAAAAACTATTTGTTGTCCAACGTGAAATAGATCTGGGTTAATTCCTATTCTAATCTGTTCCGTCATGCGCGAAATTACAAGACTCATTCTCTACAACACCGTGCAGATACATTGCGTGCAGGAATGATGTTTTGTGGGTTTGAAGGCTTCCAAAAGACCGCAATACATCATTTCAGATACCGGTCTATTGTTCCATTACTCTTCTTACCAATTTCAACTTATATACACATTTCAGATATGTCTTTCTATACTTTTTTCAAGTGTAAATGAAATTCAATTATTCAAAACTTGAAGAAAATGGCATCCACTAAAAAAAGGAGGTCTCATTAACTTGAATTCTTATTTCCGCACTTTTCCATGTTGCACTCTGACATCACACGTCACCGTGACGTGTCGTCTCAACAGGATTCTTAACCGCGATGCGACAAGAGGTGACGCGAACTCACAAAGGTTGGGCACTTGACAACGTCACTCTTCACAACGAAGTCATGAAACAGATGGCTGACGATGTTAGGAGTTCACCCGCCGTACGTAATCATTTTCCATTTTTATACCTCTATTTATTTATTCCTTTCAACTTTTCATCCTGTTTGAGAATTCAGCTTCTCACAACGTCTCTATGACTATTGTACGAGCATGTAAATGTCTTTAATTTGATATAATATGTTTGATTATCTAGGAGGGAGTATACGTGTACGGATTGTATCTAGAAGGCGCTGGATGGGATCGTAGAAACAATCGTTTGCGGGAGTCTGTGAATAAAGTCCTCTACGTTGAGATGCCAGTGATTCACATCTTTGCATTGTACAATAAACCAGAAAAGGATCCGAAGCTTTACGAGGTATGTGGGATGAATATGTCAATTCAATCTATGCAAACAAGACTCTGTCATCTCTCTATTTTCATAGTTAGCTATCTAATGAATTATAATATGTCATATTTGTTTTTTTGCACAGTGTCCGTTGTATAAAAAACCCAAGCGGACATACATGCTGTTGGTAACGCCATTGTGGCTCCAGACAATAAGACCTCCTGAATTCTGGACTTTACGTGGTGTTGCACTATTATGTGACAACAAATAAATTATATGGAGAATAAATGATGATTTATAATGGTAGACTTGATGTGTCATCACTGAGTAAATTACTTGGATGAAGATGAGAGAGAAAACGTGGATGTAGCAGATGGGTTGTTCTCTGTCCAATACATTCAACGCCCAAGCCGTTAATAGCGGGCAATCGGGGGTTGCGTTCTCTCAGTTGGACTTGTGTAATTGACCTAATGTACGTTAATCAGGTTGCGCCACATTTGCTGCGTGGAGAACAGTCCAAATTGCTTTCGTTACTTGTGATATCTTCACTGAAATTGTATCGATTGTGATAATGGTCTTTTCCACTTCTCTCAGTGTTATTCTGAATTATTGAGAAAAAAAACGAAAAGAGAAATAAGAAATGGTTGCAGATGGGACGGTAATTTATTCGCATCTTCACTGCGATCTGTATGGTCTCGTTGTAGAATAATTTGGAAAGAAAAGCCGCCCTGTTTGTGCAAAATATGCTACAAAACTACTTGTGCTCGAGAGATGGGATGGAGAGGTATGGTAGAAAGAGGATCAAGGAGAGCAGCCACTAAAATTCTCGCCTTCAATGGTGTAGAGCTTGAAATTGCTCTTTAGTTCGATATTTACGATATACTTTAACCATGTCGTGCACGCTCGGTTGTTGTAAAGAGGATGGGTAGCAAAACTAAGGGAGAAGAGAGTATATAAGAGGAGAAAAAGCAAGAGGAGCGGCGTAAAATTAGATTTCGCGGCTCGATCCAATCTCCCTCGATATCGACGTCAAGTTGGTGTGTCTCGCGCGCACTCGAGTTATTTTGTGTTGCTTTCGATCTTCCTTCTCTTTCTTGTGTACAGTTCGACTCAAATGTCATCGTGAAACGCAACGCTTGTGCGCTATTGCAACCAGGAAATATACTTTTTCTATTCGAAAAAATCTTATTACCGTTTACCGCAATGTATAAGAAAATTTTACCGTCTTCAAATGTAAAGTCATAACATGCCACTGCTCCATCGCTAGATAGAATACGGGGTTGCAGAGTAAAATTCTGATTGACGTATATAGAAAAATTTTTCCCGTTGTGCATAGGCGGAAATGACGAGAAAAAAACCAGTTTCTCAACGACGGGTGGAATTTTCTATAAGTATCTACAACAAATCAAGTTGCTATTCTTCACACGACCTTTCATGGAAACTTCTTCCTCGGTTCTCAGATACTATTTATTTACTCTATTACTATTATTTGTATTAGTTCGTAGTTTCAATAACTTCTCTTCTGTTTGATTATTCGGGAGTTTATATACATACAAAAATTGATATTGTCAAGTTTTCGTGTCGTGAAGAAGAATGAAGCTCTCATATTGCTCACCATCGTGTACAACTTCTATAATTTGTTCGCGGTGGGCCGCAAGCACGTCGTCTGGCATTCGTTATCTTGTAAAGTTGAAGATATAAAGTGTCTCGCCCAGTTTCTATTTCTCAGCCAACTGAGCCTACACCTTTTTATATTCAAATTCTATGTTCCACAATGGAGTATGCAAACTTTACGTGTGATTTGAGCAAGAATATACAACTGAGGACGATTATATCCGGAATAATATGAACAATGGTGGTGCAGTGATGATATTAATAATAAAACAGGATGATCGAATACTGTTGTATGTTGATTAATTGAATGTTCTACATCACTTGATCTCGAGTTTCCTCTCGCTCAACCGGAAATTATATAATCTAAAGCCTCTCCCAACTATGAGTATGAATATCGAAGCTATCATATTTCAGTGAGCATTCCAGAAGATCTCATTAGGAATATAAATCATGACTCGGAATCCCAGGAAATTTCCATATGGGTTACTTCGAGAATGCTAAGTGGGATCTCGCCAATAATAGCGTTGGGTTGAAGAAGGATGCGTGGCATTTCTGGCTGTAGTGATCATCCATCGTCAGTGTCAACCAGCAAAACAATTAAGATCTATTATGAATAATTCGGCAGAATACATTGTTCATTTGATCATTCATACAAATATGAAATATTCAACATTAGATTATATTTTCATAATAGAAATAACTCACACGCTGTATGTTTGCACACCCTGCTGTGGGAATATATGGGCTGATGCCAGATAAATGTATTTGCCCACGGAGATAAAAAATGAAAACAGAACAAAAGCACATGGAAAAAGGAAGAAATAAAAACGAGGAAACGAAAGAAAAATAAAGGAAATAAGAAAAATAAGAAAAATTTTTGCCAAGCAAATGCTTTCGTAATTCCGTCTGCGGTGCCTTATTGTTATTCCTTTTTTATTGCGCACAGAATTTGAATCTTATCTACATGCCGTGAGTCGTGTACTCTATAAATCTCACTGCAGCCTCGCGTTTCCCTCTCCTGTAGAGTTACGTATGCGGGACGAGAATCAAGTCTCCTCGTCCCCACTCATTCACTCACTCCTTTTTTTTCGTCTCCTTCCCTTTGTTTCTGTCCCCGCCTGTTACACCCTTATGGATGTCCTACCCTCTGGCAGTGGGCGCATCTACTTTCCTCCGTGTTCACCTCGAAACCACCAACTTCCTCTTACAACCATCCGCTCTTTTTGGTGGGATATCGCAAGCCGCGAGGGAAGTAAAAACCACGAGTGTTCACCCTTGGGTATATAGAAGAAATCCCATGAGATTTTTGATCTCTTCCAATTCGCAGCAATATATTTGTCCATATACTCCTCATCTGCCAAAAATGTCAGTGGACATGAGTGTGTACGTGTGGACTTGGTGACCGTACAGCAAATAAAACTCGTGATAATAATCGGCCCCGTTGTACCAAGCACATGTTGGACCGCATGACAATGATTTTACGCGGTGGGAAAAATCTGTTGAGGCAGATGAGAGGGGAGTCAGACAAACTGTGAAACTTGGAATGAAATACGAAAGAAAATCTGTACGTGATGTGTGACAAGGAAAAGATGAGGCGACATGTTCACCTTGTTCTTCAGCTCTTTTCATATTTTCCCACAGTTTTGTTCGTCCATTTTGTAACTTCTGCTTTTCGCCCACGAGATTTTCACTGAAGACGATGAAGAGAAACCGGACGCGGCAAACGTGTGTTTGTCTCTTACAGCTTCAGCAAATGCGGGGTAAGAGTCTGTGTGATATAAGTGTGGCTTGGAAAAAGATAGAGACGATGGAGAAATAGAAAAAAGGAAGAAAAAGAGAAAAGTTGGTGTACGGAGCGGTGATTGCCGACACGAACGTGGTCTCTCGTGTACGTGAGGCCGTTGTGGGACCAATCTTTGCCGTTATAAAATTGCCCTAGCCGGGTCCGTCGACGCCAAATCGTGGCACTTTGTGCACAGTGCGCGCTCAGTTCAAAACCACTACCCCTACTGTACTGACGTCTCTGTCATCTTCTATGTACTCATTCACCCTTCGCATCGCTACCCACCTATATTCATTTTCAATCCAATGGCGAAGAATAAAAAAAGACCGATATCCCACATATTTCATATTCTCCTCGACATGTATTATTTATTCTTCGAGAAATTATACACCCTCACTAATTAGGATATAATCCAGTGATAATAATCAACAAAATTGCTAGAACGAGTAAATAAAATACATGAATAATAGATTTTATAATGATAGTGATGATGGCTCAAATTGGCGGAAGAACATGAAAGATATTTTCTCAACATTTCAACTGTGAGGCCGAAAAAATTATTAAAAATGTATGATATAAAAACTGACTTTCGTATGGGATATTTAGGTACAAATATACATACATTTTATGTATACGAGGGTAAAAAAATCCTCACATTGCATATGAATTTTGTATTTTTTTATTTGTCTATATACGAGTAAAAAAACTCCCCCATGTTCGTACATTTTTTCGTTTCTTTTTCATTCGTATGTTTTGCTTTTTTTCTTGTTACAACACTACCCCTTTTTTGGTTGCGCATTGCATTTCACTATTATATATATATATATAGACACTGTTCTTCCTCATGTATATTCCTGCCGTCGCACCTTCTCAATTGCATGCTCGTCGACCTCGCTTCATACCCAAGGATTTGCCATTCTATATACACCGGTGAATGTATATATGCCGAGATAATTATTTTCGTCCTTACGCTTCTCGCCGATGAATAGCAACTACCGTTGGGCAACGAGGAATTTCGATGTTTCCACGTGTCTCATCCAACTCTCTTTACATTGAGCCTGAATTTTTTTTTCCCCCGCATATATATTTTTCACACTTTTTCTTTTCCCATTGCATAGGGAAGGAAAAGAATTTTTCCCTTGTATTTTGATTCATTCACTTTCCTCGTCGGGTGCAAACCTTGTATTTTGCACACAACTGGAAAGAGCATCAACATCATATCTACCTGCGCACATACAAGAACACACGTATATTCACATGCATGCACACGTGTATGTTGAATAATAATCTCTAAAGCACTTCGAGCGAGAGAGATTTGAAGCGCTTTTCATTCGATGAATTGTGCGCGAATGAAAAGTACAGGAACTTTATATATATTCACATTGCTCGTCCTCTCCATTCATTTTCATCCAATGAAATTTCTTTTGGATAAATATTAACATATATGTGTCTGTATATAAAGCTCATGCAGGTAATAATGAATTGATAGCTTTGAATAATCATTAAGAGAGTGTTGGAAATGACGAAACGCAGTGGAGAATCTGCGAGAATCCCTTTAGACATCCAGATAAGTCAGTTGATCCCGATGACAAGATCTGCATGGTCCGTTGCTCTTTTAGGTCGAGTTTGAACCGTGCTGCCAGATTAATCCTCTTAGAACCTGATCAACACTGACACCCCGATGAAAACCCTCCGTCAGCACAACTCACAGAGAGACTGGATAGAGGGTCCACAGGTGGGCCATTAATTTACAAGCTCAGTCATTTATACACACACCCAAATGATTGATGGTATCTCACAATTTCCATACTACTCAGTTATTTTATCATTTTACTTTGTATTTTGAGTTAATAAATATGTGAGTTAGTAAAGGTGTATTGAAGTAGTTGGTGGAACGATTTACAAAACGGTAAATCTCAATACACTGATGGAAAGTGGGAGGCTTTAAAAAAGTCTATCGAATGCAAGTGTCGGGACAAAGTGTTCGATACCTATGGGTTCATATTATGTAAGCCCAAGGAAACTTTATATATATGGTAACCCAGATGGTATCGGAATCGTATTCGTCGTAGCGTAAGTGACTTATCTCGAGCGCACGAGAAAAGAGTTTGCCTTTATATATGTACCTTCGAAATAATATATTTCTTCCTCAACAAGAGCTGCATAAGTATACGCGTATAAATATATATAT